>JBAFTB010000026.1:6687833-6727281 GCA_037177355.1 Melanotaenia trifasciata | reverse complement strand
AGTGTAAATACTCATACTGTAATGAAACATAAATCTGAAATAATCTTATTTAATTAGGTTTTTAAACATATAATATTTTTTATGTATTTTTCTTCTTTTTTTCTTAATTATTTGTTATTTAATTTTTATTTTTCTCTCAATTGTTTTTCATAGTTTCTTGTCTCATTGATCCACTGATTTGGCCATTTCCTTGTTTAGAAAAGTGAATAACAGGTGACAGTAGCTGGTTAACCCAAAGGTATCAGACGTCCCAGGGTTGGACGTAACTACTAATAAATATGTATTTTACTCTCTTCCAAGTACCTCCACATGTTATACACCACTGGAAAGCTAAGATTAATGATATGTGAATGATCCTAAATGTAGGTTCAGTAAACATTTATTTTAAACCAGTCGCAAATGCAATTTACCTTTATAACCATACTGTACTCCAGTAGCAGTCCTGTTACATCAGCATTATGACAGATATATTAATATAGATGCAGTAACAATTAAGAAATAATTGTGAAAATAAATGATGAAATTTAGATTCTATTAAATGTTTCATATTTACACATTTAATTCTTTGATTTGTTCTCCTCTATATTTCCTGAATAATTTACTTGCCTTTTCACAGATTTTTTATATTTTGTGGCACTCCTGAGAATGGTTGCATTTTTATTTTAATTCATGTTTGTCCAGCAGAAGTTGGAAGAGCTAATTGCTAATTTTGCATACAGTAATTCTGAACTAGAGGCTGCCATTGATAAGTACATTTGAAGACTCTTTTTGGATCCTTATTCTCTTATCTATATTCTGAACAAATATATGATGGCTGTAAATATAATCAGGAGACAAATCTGACTTTAGAGTTTTAGGTGTATTCTGAGCTCATTTCATAAAGTAGATGCCTTTTATCGTTATTATTGCTAAGTAGTTGTTTATTGTCATAGTCAAAAAGTTGTGCAGAATACCAGAGCCCTTTGAATAAAGGCCTGTCGTGTATCCAGATCACCAAGGTTCCAGTCCAGGCCTGCCACCTGAAGACAGACTGCCACTCCTGCATCTCTATGAGGGATCCGTACTGCGGCTGGTGTGTCCTGGAGGGAAAGTGAGTCACTAACACTGACAGTTAGCAAGCTAAATAAGAATTGGTTTTTTATTCCTTCTTCTTTTTTTTACCTCCACTCCTTGTTTAATTTAATGAATTCAGTCATGGGAACAAATGATTGACAGAGGGAAACAGCCCACAAAGAGTCGTTGGGACTGACTGTTTGACTGGGCCTGTCTGTTTTTTAACAAGGTTAGCAGTTAGCTCCCCACCCAAAGTGGTTAGCCTAAATTAAAGTTTACGGTCAAATTTGGCCCTTTTCAGTAGATAAGCTGCTAAAAGAGTATTTATGTTAGATTGGTTCTCCCTGTCATCTCCATCGTCTCATCCAGGACCATTGAAATGACAAAACTAACACTCACCACGGCATTACCAGTTTTTAAATAAAACTTGTGCAAACTCCTTATTTCACTTTTCAGTCTATTTAAGTGCTTAGTTGGAGGTTGAATCATTAGCAGAGTTTGACATTTGCACCATTTCCTCGACTAACAGGTGCACCAGAAAGCAGGACTGCAGCAGGCCGAAAGAAGAAAACACCTGGCTGTGGTCACCAGACCAGCAGTGTGTTAGGATCGAGAGCTTCAGCCCACCGAACCTTAGCTGCAAGAAGACACAGCAGGTGAGCCAAGTTCACAGTGATAGATGTGAATGCTTTACTTCACTTCACTCTGTAATCTGTGAGGGGGGGGCTTGCAGATGGAGGTGGATGGAGGGGAGACTATTAGGTTGGGATGGTGCAGAGGCGGCTGTAAATGAGAAGTTACTGGTGGGAAGAGAAGGGAGGGTGGGGCTGGGTGTACAAGGGTGTGTGGGTATATGTGGGGGGCTGGCTGGAGGGAGGGTGTATGGGGGGTGGGTAAGGGTACGAGAGGAGGGAGCAGTGAATGATGGTACTGTAGTTCACTGAGTGCACAGCTGGAACATGGATGAGTGTTGGCCCACACCGGGTGGTCATCTGCGTGGGCCTGGTCCCCCTGGGCGTTGTGCCTTGAGGGGGGCAGCTCTTGAGCCCTGTGCGTTGCCCGGTCTGGATGGTTGGTGCCCGGCGGGGTTGGTGGATGCTGATCTTGCCCCCACCGGGGCTTGTGCCCAGCAAACTGCAGGGGGCTCTGGCTAAGTGGATCCAGGGTCGTCTTGGTGGTGGAGTGGCTGGGATTTGTACTCCGGTATTGCTGCTGACCGCTCAGGTCTTTGGGCCGCTCCGGTCTTCCTCTAGCCTTTGTGGAGGTGTGGTTGCATTAGCATGATCACACTCATCTTGGAGTCTTCATGCTCTGCGTGCTGACACATTCACTGCATTGTCCTGTTGTTTTATACACTAAGAGCTACTTTTGTTTAGGTGGTTGTGTGTGCGTTTCTGGTACTTTGGTTGTTGTTGTGATACATGTTGTTGCTGTCTCTTTAATTTTTTCTGGACTTTTGATGATTGTCAGCTTAGTTGTAAAAGCTGTAGGAAATTCTCTGTTGTGTTTCTGTACAGATGTAGCAGTTGGTTGGTGTTTGTTTAGATTGGAGGGTCATTGCCTTCTATCTGTTGTATCTCTGTCACCGCTTTCTTTTTCCTTCTTTCATTTCTGTTCATGCCTCTCCTTTTTATTTGTCCCACAAGAATTTAAATTAAAGGAGGAGCCTTATACCCATAAAGGTATGGGAGACTGATGCCCTGTTATTGATGAGTCCTGAACTCACATTTAGCTGACTTAAGCTAACATTTAAAGTGAATGCTAACCGTAAATAGGACTGTATGCTAACATTAACATGAATTGTGTTCCTTTTAGTCCATATTTAAAAAAGAATACTACACCTTTCACAGTTTTTAACATGACCTGTCACCAGTGTTATAATTTAGTTAGCTAACACTCATGTAGCGTTTTGCTAGCTGTTTGCTTTTGAGGTAATGCTCCGCTACAGATGAAGGTGGTTAGCTTCTTAGCCTGCAATGCTAATGTTAATGCTTAGCTACAAACATGGGTGGTTTAATGGTAAATCAGAAAGGCTAAAGTTAAAAGTTTACATTACCTTGGTCAATTTTACACTTTGGTTCATATTTTAGATTTTTGAGATGACAGGGCAAGTCAACATGTAGAGGTTTTGGTTAAAAAGGAGAGTCCATTTTAAGTTAAAATAGATTACATGTAATCAAATAAAAAATATTAGTACTTTATCTAAAAAAAACCCTAAGAAAATGGTTTCTAACTAAATAAATTTCATTATTAATATGTTGTGGCAAATAGAGTTTACTGAGCTCCTGCAGAGGATATCATGCTGCATTGCTGTCTAAGCCTGACAGCCCGGCCCTCTGAATTAATGTAGAATTGATCAAAAAGCTGATGTGACAGAAAGAAATACCGCCCTTCAAGATGTAACAGCAGCAGACATCCCCTCACATCATGCCTGTCTACTCAAGACTTTACTGCTCTTACACTTTACTCAGATTTGATCCTGTCAGCTACTCACAGAAAAAAGGATCATTCTCTTTCATTATGTATGAGACATTATGTATGTTTCATGCTTCTGGATTTCAGCAGTCAAAGGTTTGATTGCAATTTTTTTTAAGTGAAGTGACAAGTATGAAGAAGTACATTCTATATGTAAATTACAACATTTGTTGAAAGACTTTTTCATATTCATTCTCATCAGCTGTGATCAGGCAACAAAACAACATAATGGATATGTGATAATGCAATCAGGTCGGGTTTAAAGAAACACCTAGTAAATTGAAGTAGGTGTCTTGAATACTTGTGAAGTGCAGTTACAAAGACAAACTTTGCATGCAGTTTTAGTTTTGATTACCATTGTGAGAGTTTGATGATTTAAAACAAAAGGCTGGCGTTTTGCATAGTTTTCCTTGTTGCTGTGCGTAATGCAAAAGACCTCGGAGCACTTTCTGTATTTTTCTTTTCACTGCTCTGTGAATTTATCAGTTTTCTTTCAGTGCATTGTTCTGTTTCTAGCAATCCTTCACTGTTTTGGTTTACTTTCTGGCTGTTAGAGAAAGTGAAATATTTAGCAGCTAAACAGTCAGATATTCCCTCAGTGCAGAGCAAAGATAGAGAAGAATGTCTGTCAGCGTCTGTCACTTAGCAGAGTATTGCCGTAAACAGCCAAAATGAATAATGTTGCTTGTAAATAAACAACTTGCTTACGCTGCGCCCTAGTGGCCAAGAAGTTAGGGAAGGTTGAGTAGTATCTCTTCATAAGAAAATGATTAAAGTTTTTTTCTGCTCTGGATGCTGAAATTAAACGATGCACAAATTGGTCATTTTTCTTTTAAAACAGTTTTTTAATACAACTGAGACCGAGTTTCATCAATGTACGGCCGTAATGATGATAAATGAGAGCTGTGCAGCAACTCACAGCCCTACAGAATTAGTTTATATTCATTTATTTTGCCTCATTAAATACGTTTGGTTTGGAAAAAATATTGCTGCCTTCAAAACGGGTTGTCTTTATACACAAACAAGTCAAAGGGAGGAGGTTAGCTGGGTGCAGAAGCATACTTTAAGCTAAGTTAAAGACAATATTCATCCTTCACAACAATCTTGAAGGCTGTTCTTATTTTTTGTAATATCTGGCTGAGAGTCACCTCTGCAGCTCTGGCAATAACTGAATTAGCTGCTTCCTATGGTTCATATGCTGGTATCTGTTAAAGTTACAAGTACAATCAGTAATTCTCCCTTAGCTTTAGATTTTAATTTGTATGCCATTACCTGTGAATCCTCTGAGATGGTGTTGTGTTCTGCAGTGGAGTAGACCAGTTAAGGTTTCTCTGAGCAGAAACCTACATTTGTAGTATCTTAATGAGGCTATTTGGATCTCACCAACCCTATTTTCTAATCTCATAAGACAAGTAGATTTTGTCTTAAGAAGAGGAAAAAAGTTTCTGTCCTGTGAATTTACATACTTGAAGAGAAGAGAGTCTCAGGTGATTTTGTTCAAGAGCCTCTCTTGTTCGAGACTTAGCAAATAAAAAAGTTAGAAATGAAAACTTCAGCAGCAAAATTAAAATAGTTGAGGTCAGCAAAGAATAATGAGGAGCTCAACAGCACAGTTGAATAGTAATTATTGATGCACCAAACACACACAGTTGCTTTCATGTGTACACACACGCAGTCAGACAAATGTTTTTCAAGGTCAGCTGTTTTTATATTCTGCTTTAGACACAGAAAACTTTTTTTTTATTTTGAAAGAGAAGTGGGTTTAAATCCCCATGAAAATAAATTCAAGGTTCAGGTTGTATCTGTTTCTACAGCACATCACCTGTATGTCAAAATCTAACCCAACAAAGAAAAAAATAAAGGCTTACAGATCTTCTTAAATGTGCAGCATGTAACAAAATCAACAGTCAATAACAGAGAAATTTAATATATCATTAAAAACAGTTTCTATTAGGTATTCTATTAGGTTATGATTTTATTCTCTTAGAATGAACCTTTTATAGCTGCTTGCTGTGGGTCTCCATGCATGACTGCTGCCATATTGTGCCATCATTAGGAAACTTTGAGCCATACCAGCTTAGTTTTAATAGGTGCTACAGCATCGTTTGGGATAAGGTACCAAAAGTAGTTACCTGTAGTGCAGTCATTGCTGCACCTGAGGCCACTGGATCCACTCGCAGATGAAAACATGCTCAAGTCTGGAAGAATTTTGGCCACCATCCATTCACAACTGTGCTTGGTATTTCAAGTAATTTCTATGCCCTGCTTTACCACTAGATGCCAGTAATTCATACACACTGTATCTTTAATGGTGGTGTAGACCAGTGGTTCCCAACTATTTACCTTAAGGACCCCCTTCATCCAAATATTAAAAAGCCATGGACCCCTGCCCTAACCCTCTTTGATGAACTCCTTCGGGGACTCCCAGACCCCAGGTTGGGAACGTTTCATTACATTATTAATTATTATTATTGAATTTCCCTTTGGGATTAATAAAGTATTTTTCATTCATTCATTCATTCATTACAGTCATTTAGCTGACGCTTTTATCCAAAGCGACTTACAATGGTTAGGCAGCAGCATTAAGCGTCTTGCCTAAAGACCCAACTGGAAGGGGTTAATATTCGTCCCCTGTGGGGTTTGAACCCAGGTCTCTCACATGGGAGACTGATGCTCATCAAGTTCTTTTAAAAACTACCTGAATAATTTCTCCTCCAGTGATCTGTGCTCATTTTAAGTTTCAACTTCATGCTCCAAAGCATATTTGTGCTGTAAACGATCGTGTTTTTGTTTTATAGAATGTAACCTTATTAACTATTTGTACCAAGTAGAAGATTGTCAAAATGTTATTTATTCTAATTAATCATTTCATTTCATATAATTATGCCAGGACTGTGTGACAGTGGGTACATGTACAGTATTAATATTGTAGGATTAACCCTGTAAGGACCTTCGTCTGAGTAGTGCCATATAAACAGTATTTTATGATTCCCTTCATTTGAACAAGGTCACATTTATCATTACATCCTACTAGAGTTTTTACAAAACACACAGTTGCTTTATAATGCATAACCTAGTGCTGCATTCAGTGTGCATCTGGTGTGGGAGGTTAGAAAAAACATGCCATAATGTTTGATTTGTTAGTTTGCTATTGAGCACAAATCCTTATTAGCAGTTTTTGTTTTGGTTGGCTGAAGACAGAGAACAAAACTTAAATCCCCCAAAGGTTCTTAGTCTAATGTTTTATTAAATAAAGAATAAGAAGGAGTTATTCTTGTTGGCTTACACGGTGAGTTAACATTCTAGGGAATAATGTGAAAACTAGATGCTCCGACAGCGTTGGTACAGAACCAGATGGCTGCTGGGAAAAATATTTTTTGGAGTAAAACTCCATATTTTGAGGAATATGGATATAACTATGCCTTTGAATGAACACAGTGATGTAAAGGGACATATTATGGGAGTGAATGATTACATGTTAATGATCGTAGTCCAGTAAACGGGAAAATTAATGTCATATACTGAGTGTAGGTGACTTAAAATGAAGCTGAATATTTCTGTGCATGTAAATGGTGAAAATGAAAAAAACAATAATGCCTAAAGAGGAATTAATAACAAAAAACTTAGGAATTATGACATTATTATTTACATAAAACTATAATAACAAATATAGGTAAAACTATACAATAATACAAAAATTAAATATTATAAAATACAGTTATTATACACACATTAAACAACAACAACAGAGTGTGGAACACAACAAAGGGTGGCATTAGTTGTGTGTATTTGTCACATCCAGTTTGACTTTTATTCAGAAATAGAAAACAACCTCCGTCAGTCACTGAGAACAGAAAGCAAATTCATCTCTAACTATAATTTTCTGCTCTCTCTTTTGTGCTGCTGCTGCTGCCTTTTCTCTCCGTCTTTGTTCTCCTGCTTCAAACATCCTTTAATGTCCCTCTTTGTGTTTTCCGTCTCCAGGTTCAGATCAGCGTACCCAGCCTCCCCAGGCTGACGGAGCACGATAAGCTGCTGTGTGTTTTCGGCTCCTTTGTTACTGACGCCGTGATAATCAGCACTACCACGGTGCAGGTGACCTGCTCATTGCCTGACCCCACGGAAATCCCATCCACTCCTGACCAGCAGGGTAGGTGGATAAAAGAGTTCCTTAATGCACGAACTGTATTTTCCCTGAGTTTTGTCTTGAAGGCAACACTCTCACTTTTACTCACTTCATTTTAAAATGTGGTCAGTCTTTTTCTTTATAGTTATTTATTGCAACTGTTGGATCTAATAAAAATCAAAATTCTGGTTTTTCCACATAACCTTTTTCCAGCTGCAGCCAGTCACAGTTTAAGTTTTAAGAATTGGCATGTCCCAAATAATTAAGAAAATTTTTTAAGCCTTACTTTGGCTCAGTGATATGGATGAGTTGGTTTACTTCAGATTCCTCTGTTCATGAAGCCAAATGTTTTCTTTTCTCTTCAAAGTTTTACAGCTGTTTTTGATCCAATTTAGCAAAGTTTTAGTGACTTTTTAAAAAAATAATGTCTGTGTTTTTTTGTTCAGATTATGTGTCCGTCCCAGTCACAATTCAGGTGAACAGAACGATCCAGGTGACGTCAGGAGAGTATCACTTCTACAACTGTGCTGCTACAATCAGGAAGAACCAAAACACACCGTAAGATAGATAACACACACATTTCATGTAATTAGATATAGTTACTCAAAAAAGAAAGTACACACTCTTTAAATTGTACTTTATGTCTCATGGCATAGAGGAAAAAAGAAAAGATTTGGTCCTTTCCAAGTCTTAGAATTCAGTAAATGTCAATTCAGATAGACAACATCACATATTACAGTTGTTTTATCTAATAAAATTAAGCTAAAAATGCAGAAAAAGCGAGATAAAAACTAATTCAATTCTTATTGCTTCCATTGGAATAAAGAAGGTTAATTAGCAGCCAGGTGACTCTAATCAAATACTCTTTATGTATTTGATCAGTGTGAAGTGAGGTGAAGATGTAAGTTCATAATGCACAAGAAACCAAGCGCAGCATATCAGCAGAAACACCTTAAAGGTCCCATATTATGCAAAATTCACTTTCTAAAGGTTTTTTAACAGTCATGTGTGTCCTACTAGCCTGTGCATGAGGCCCAAATATAAGAAAACTCTGTCTTCTCTCTCGCTTGCTCCACATTTTAGCAAATGTGTGCTCAAATAGGTGAGTCTGAGATCTACCCCTGTTAGTGGATCCTGCTATTGGCTATTAGTGGACATACACTTTGAAAACAATGTTGTTAGACCTCTGACACTCGTATGAAATTGTTGAAAAATGTATAATATGGGACCTTTAAACCAACTGTCAAGCACGGTGGTGGAAGGTTGATGATCTGGGCTTGTTCTGGACACCTTTGAGTGGACCATGAACTCCTCTGGATAGTATTCTAGCATTAAATGTGAGACACAATTTGTGTTTGAGGAGTTCTTCTTTGGTTTTCTTTTTTAAATAAACAAGGATAGTGTAATATGTGTTTGTTGTTGTTCGTCTTATTTGTATTGCCCTCATCTTTGACTTAAGGACCAAATCACTTTTTATTATAGTGTAGAAAAAAAAAGGAAAAAAGAGTGCTTCTTTTTTTGAGTTGAGTGAAAAAGAACAAAATCTTCAAGCTGCTCTTTTGTACCGGGGTCTGATGTGGCAAAAAAAGAAAAAGGTGACCAAGGCACTCTTGAAGTAAAAATTTAAAAAGCCTTTATTAAAAGTGGCTAATACATGAAAAAGTTAAAAATGCACCTACTCATTGAGGCACACTGCCTTCATCAGGGTGACAATTGACTTTTTCCATGTATTAGCCACTTTTTTGACCTCAAGAGTGCCTTGGTCACCTTTTTCTTTTTTTACTTTTTTGTTATGTCCTGATATGTAAAACCATTTGTTTTCAGGTGTATAGCGTGTGTGACCAGTCAGTGGGGCTGTCAGTGGAACGCCCAGGATCACATCTGCAGTGACAGCGATGATGCTGTGGGTGGAGAACATATCGTCAAACCACAACAGGTGAGCGTGTTTGTTAGGAGATTTTATGCCTGTATGTGGTAAGAGATCCATGATGTTAAGAAGATGTAAACACAGTACAAGACCAGGGAGAGGGTCATATCTAAACAATTGTTAAAATCATAATCATCTCGACTCCGTCTTGAAGCCGGACAGTTGTCCTCAGTTCGAGTCTCCAGAGCCGCTGCTGATCCCCGTCGGCTACAAGATTCCCATCAGCTTCCAGGGTAGAAACCTTGGCATCTATCAGGTGAGAGTTGGACTTACTCATTAACATTTGAACCACACAACAATCTCATGGTGTCAATGGTTTTCCTCTCTGCGTCTCCAGGACCGAAGCTTTTCCATCGGGACTGAGCTGATGAAGTTCACAGAAGAGGATGTCGCACAAGATCAGATCTCCAGTTTCCAATTCAGAGGTTATGAGGTCCGTCATGGGAAAATTACCATCCAATTGTGCACACATGTACACAAATTCATTCATAAATACAGATATCTTCCTACTCATGTAAAAACAGGGTCAGTTTATTATAATTTTCCCATCAGGAGTCGCACATTTAAGAGGACAGAGATGTGACATAAACAGAAACTATTTAGTATATTTGGATTCTCCAGTGTAGACGTCCCCCATCACCAGGGGATCTCAGGGTACACCCACCCAGGCTCGCATGGAGTTGTACACACTTATATATTCAGGGACCATTCCCAGATTTGCCTTAAAAGTAATAACTGGAATCTTAAAGCACACAGGTAAGCGGTGAAGTGAAGCTGAAATTGGGGTGTGTTATCTGCTGGTGCAGTTGGTGGGAGGTCTGGCAGCTGCTTTCGGAGTCCACTGAAGTCTGGAAAAGTTGTGTGTACGAAGTGAACTGCAGTAGTCAAGCATCAGTGTGATAAATGCACGACAGAAACAGCCTTATCTCTGAGATTCTTTTCCAAACCAAGCAAAGCAAAACTGGACAAGTGTTCTAATGTGATCGAACTTAGTTCTAATCATATCTAGAAAATTGGGTTTCCTTCCTCACAAGTATTTTGTGCTATAATGAGACCATAATTCTAATATTTGACTTGATGTGATTGTTATCCAGTAGTTCAGATTTACCTCTGATAGAGATGAGATGGGTTCACTTTCTCTGTTGATGGCAGCTTTGCTCCACACATCCACTTGGAAAAAAAAAAGAACATATAAATGTTTTTTATCCACCGAATGATCAGTAAGTTAATAAACGAAGAACAGTTATTACGGTACTTTTAAAAGGAAAGCCCAAGTTTTGCCGGGAAGCTTAATTTCTGGGTCACTGGGTAGTTCAGCTGATTTAACTGGTACCTTATGTGCAGAGGCTGAAGTCCTTGAAACAGCTGGCCCAGATTTGAGTCCCGGCTTATCCCCCTCTTGCTTTCAGATCCATTTCCTGTCAAACAACTTTCAATTAAAGGCCAAAATGTTAGGGATAGAGCCCTAAAATCCAACTTCACGTTTCCCTATAACCGTTAAACAGCTTCTAACAGATGTAACTTGCTTCCATGCACGTGAATGAATTTGCTTTCCTCTGACTTTAACTGATGCATTCAGGAGCTTTTAATTCACGTCTGAAGAGACATCAGTAGATAAAGAAATAAGTGGTGGCTCAAGTCCACTTGACTTCCTCCTTTAATCTCCTCTGAAGAGTTGGAAACATGATTGTGTGTTTGTGTTTGCAGTTTGCCTATGAGAAGCAGAAGGAAGTGAACATATCTTTCCATATCAAAGAGAGAGGCACTGAGAAGAAGATTGACAGCACTCTGACAGGTTGGTGTGTCACATTTCACAGTCTGACACACACAGAAATACCAAGTTAACACTGCTTTAGTTTCTCAGTTCTCCTTCACTTCCAGCTGCATGATGATAATTAGCTCTAACCTCTCCTCCTTTTCTTTTCCCACCATCCCTGACAGTTGTGCTGTATAACTGCTCAGTGGGAAGAGAGGACTGCAGCTTGTGTAAACACGCTGATGCCAAGTACCAGTGTGTTTGGTGCCAAGCCTCAAAGACTTGTGTTTACAGCGAGCTCTGCCCAACACCGGAGCCGGCACAGTGTCCCAACCCCCAAATCTCTGATGTGAGTCTTAAAACCA
This sequence comes from Melanotaenia trifasciata, assembly GCA_037177355.1. NCBI lineage: Eukaryota > Metazoa > Chordata > Actinopteri > Atheriniformes > Melanotaeniidae > Melanotaenia > Melanotaenia trifasciata. The sequence continues at coordinate 6,715,579 of JBAFTB010000026.1, read as the reverse complement.
CACTCCTCATGTGTCAATATCAAATGTTCTAGGTTTTTTATGTGTTGTGGAACCAGCTGGATGTCTGAGATGAAATTACAAAGAATGAAATGTTCCTGACAGTAATCTTTACATAAACCATTAAAAAAACAGCCAATCAGCCATAACATCATAACCAGCTCTTTCTTTTTTGCCTCTGAAATCGCTCAGATCTATCAGGATGTGGACGGAGAACATCTTCAGGGTATCATGGAGTGTCTGGTACCAGGACTTTATAGATCCGATAGATCCTCTGAACCCTACGGGTTGGGAGTGAGATCTCCTCAGATTAGTTTCCAGAAACCATGGAGTTCTTTAAGTTTTCAGGGCCCATTGCAGTGCTGGAGGGAGTTTATGCACAAAAAAAGGCATTTAGGATGACATGTTATACTTTTACAAAGACCCTTGTAGCATTTTTCTGTTACATGGTACATTATAGCTTTTTTTTGTTGTTTATTTTGGGAAGGTGGAGTTTAAATCATAGTTATCAGATTTCTGAACATGTATCAGACATTACTGTTTATTTCTGGTCTTTCGGGAGGGGTCAGCACCCTGCAGGTTTTAGATGTTTCTCTGCTTCAGCTGCTTAGATCAGTGAGTTATTAACATCTTTGTGCAGCGCTTCAGGAAAAGCTGTTGAGGAAATTAATTTCATGTGGATCAGATGTGAAATGTCTTAAACCAGCAGGGCGATGGACCCTCAGTACATGAGCATGTTTATGAATCATGAGTAAAAATTTACAGATCGATCTTTTTCTTTTTGGTGATAGTTACGTTCTGTCGTTAAACATCTTCTGAGCTAAAGCCAGTCTCTGTACTCTTCATTTATAAATACTTATATTTAAAATCTGCTAAATCAAAGTATTGTAATAAGCTGATCACAGCTGATTCCGCCCACATTGAGGGATTACTGTCCAAAGTGGAAAATAATTTCCAGCCAAATTAACCCCTTGACCCCAAATGTGCTACAAACCGCTTTAAAAAAAAAAATCTTATATTTATTACAATTTTATTTATTTATTAATTTATTTTATTTACTATTTATGTATTTATTTTCATATTTATTTGTATTCATTTATTTAATTGTATTTTTTGGCAAATCTTTTTGCCCTAGATTTTTTTTACTGCATTTCTTTTGCTTTTATATAATTTATAAAAGTGTAATACTGTAATAGAAAAACGCTATTAGGCCATCTAAGATGAGACTGTTGGTGGTTTCCATGTCCTGATTTTGGGAGGATTTGGGAGGCAGTCACATCTCTGTGGAATATACTTCCTTTGGTTTTAACCAAAAATAGTCAAGGATTTAGTTAGTAAGGGCCTTTTTGTCATATTTCTTGTTTTATTTTTTTATTTTTTTTAAATATACCATGAAGCATTTTGTTGTTTTTACCTTAGAAAGGGTCTATATAGCTAAAGTTTACTCACTGTCTGCAGACATGTTAAAATATGTGGTGTCAAATTAGCATCCATATGGATGCAGGTCAGAAGTCAGATCTGTTCACAAGAGGTTGCTAAAGACTCATGACTGTAATACTCTGATAAAATGTGTTTCATTTCAAGCCGTCCACCTGTGATTGGATCAGACAGGATACGTGTTAGCATCAGGTGTTAAAAGCCCATTTGTTCCCACGATGTGCTTGATGCACCTGCAGAACTTCACAGCTATGTTGTTCTAAATGGAGTTAAAAGGTTTGGTGCAGTCTCAAGACCTGCTGTTGTTGTGGTTGCTGAAACAGAAAAATTCAATCCATTATCCTTCTCCATGGTAACTGGAGCATCTCCCTTGGTTTTTCACTAACTGAAAGGTCCAATTTTAAGGATGTCCGTTCACTGCATTAAGCACAAGCTGTACAAATTGAGCAATATACGTATTATAACTTTTGCTCCTCTTTTGGAATAAGCTGTGTTATAAACAAAAACTCATTCTGTTCTGTTTAAAACTTTGATTATGGCTGATAGTGGCTTCACAGAGCAAAACACTGAGGCTGTCATCTTGTTTTGTCATTTCAGACAGATACAGGAGAAACTCTGAGTCACTCTGTGTTTTTTTAGCTTATAGTCACACAAGGCAGCCTCTCAACATAAATCACAACACTTCATCTAAAACATGTCTAAAGCACCACTCATGCAGTGGCTTTTAACGGTTTAGCTGAAGGAGAGCTGCCACTCACAGCGCGCTGCAGTTACAGGGAAAAGATAAACATAGAAGGCAATGACATGGATGACTGAGGGCGAGAATCATCTGAAACCTATAGCAGTATGAATCACAAAAGCAAAATGACAAGAATCCAACAGGCAGAATGAGCCACATTAAATTATAGTAAGTTGGTTGGATTTGTTTTCATAACAGCAGTAAGTCCAGCTTTTTCTGGGGCGTGATTATCAATCCTTGTCTTCAGAGGTAAAGTCCACATGTTTCTACTATAATTAATGTGGAAATTAGTAATGCAAGGGTACTGAATCCCTGCTTTACACCATCAGTCTACAGAGGATAAATGTTAATTAGCTGCATCATTTGTTGTATTAGAACAAACCTTTTATTCTCATAAATAAAAAAAATGCTTAACACATGACATAATTCATTGCTTAATGAAAGAAGAGATTTTAAGGTTGGTTATTATTTTTTTCCTCCTATTAAAGGCTATTCAGCTCCTCTCTGCAGCGCCCTCTAGTGTGTGGAAGCCTGTACCTGCAGTTTGTTTTGTTTTTCCTTAAACTGAAACTAATTATTTTATTTACCGTATCTTATTTATCAAAATTGGCATCTTAAAAGTAAGCAATACGTGAAATAACAAGTTTAGTAGAAGTTAAACTAATTTTCAGTTAATAAAAATACCGTAGAAAATCTGTGTTCCATAACCATCCTGAACAATGTCAAGTAGACCTCCATCATCTGTTGCTTTCTCGTTCTTTCCCTTCTTTAAATAGTCTAAACATGAACCCTTGAGCCTGTCACCGAAGAATTTCTGCACCCTCTCGAACTGAATCCCCCAGACTATCCTATGTGTGAAGCACTTTGAGTTGAAAAGCTTGAAAGGTCCTATGTAAATAAAGAAACTATTTTCTTATTACCCTGGTGTGACTATGCCCAAAACCTGCAGTATCTGCTTTGTTTGATAGGAGCAAGAGCACTGTTTTGGTTGAGAAATGTCTTAAAAGTACCATAGAAGAAGAAAGTACACACATACACAATGCTGAAGTTACTTATGGTTTAATCATTGCTGCACTTGAGGCCACTCGATCCACTGAAAGATGAAAACATGTTTATGTCTGGAAGAGCCACTAGATGTCAGTAATTATTACACACTGTACTTTAAAGGTGGAACTCTGTCTCATGTCCAACTAGAGTCAGTGATTTTTGAGTCAGTTTCAGTATTATGCCTTTATTATATTACAGGGTTCTTCTTTTTCTTCTTGCAGATTATCCCTCGCTACGGTCCTCTGAACGGTCGGATCTCTGTGACCATCAAAGGCTCCAACATGGGAATAAAGAAGGAGGACATTAAAAAGATCACAGTGGCTGGTGTGGACTGTAAACACCTGGAGGACAGATACTCCGTCTCTACCAGGTAACAACAGGAGCTCTGCTGCCTGTACATGCTGAGGTGAAACACTGACAGCCTCCAGATAACTGAACATCACCTCTCACCTGTCAGTGCTGCTTCTTATTTTGGGATTTTAGCTTTTAAACTAGATGACTTGCATAATTGTATCAACATCAGATTGACTCTTATATAATTATTAATCACTTAGCCAATTCAAGAGATTTTGTGTCACATCAAACACACACAATTAATCTCTATAAGGGCTTTTTACTTGCATATTAAGGACATTTATCATTTTTCTAGCTTATAATTGGAGGTCTTTGATGATGCATCATTAATTGATTTTCATTCTGTCCACAGTGTGGTCTGTAGGATCGGCCCAGCAAAGCAAGTCCCTCCGTCCGACCTCCCTTTGGAAACACCCAACAGCGGAGCAGTGGAGATAGAAGTAGAGGGGGGAAGAAAAGGTGTATCTCAGGTCATCTTCACATATCGGGTGAGTCTGAAAGGAAACCGAACCTGCTTCAGTGTGTTCTTGAATACCATCCCTACAACTTTACATAAAAAACTTTACATAAAGAAAAAAAAATATCTGGTTGTTACCAATTCTGAAAAGCGAGTAAACACATCCTCAGATAAATATATGACATATTAGACAATTTCAATATTTATTTAACACAAACCTTTAGTATCAATAACTAGAAGTGATGGGTTTCTGTATGACGTCTCTCACATGGTTGTGGAGGGATTTTGGTCCTCTCTTCTTCAGATCTGGGAGGTTTGCAGCACTGGTTTTCTGCAGCTCTGTGAAGATCCCACCGCTGTATTTCAGTCATGTTGAGATCTGGACTTTGACTGGACCATGTCTAAACCTTGATTCTTTTATTTTTTTAGTCATTCTATTGTAGATCTGCTGCTGTGTTTGGGATCTTTGTCCTGTTGCTTGAGCCAGTTTCAGCTGTGTTGGGTTTTTGTACACTCTGACCAAACATCTCCACTTTGGTCTGTCCAAAGGACATTGTTCCTTAGATCTTTTGGTTTGTTCAGATGCAGTTTTGTACTTTTCAGCCATGTTCTTTTTAGAGAGCAGAGGCCTTCTTCTGCAACCCTTCTAAACAAATTATACTTGTTTAGTCTTTTTTTAATTAGACTGTCATAAACTTTAAGATTTTACATGCTCACTGAGTCTGAGGTGTAGCTTTTGGATTTTTTTGTAGTTTCTCTAAACTCATCCTGGAGGTGACGTGGACAGTTGTAACTATTCTGGACCTTAATACTTAAATCTATCATCAAATCTGTGAATTATTCAGCTCATCCACAGAGCAACAAAAGCTGTGAAAATAACAGATTTAGCTGTACAGGGTGGATACTGTTGTCTTATTCATCGCTGATTTTACTTGACTTGTTGTTTCATAGTAATTTAACTTCCTCTCCCTTTTTCTCCATCAGGAACACCGACTATAATTCTAATAATTTTGGTTCAGCTGTCAGGAGTTTTTAAAAATGGTTAAATCTGGCATCATGACAGCTGCTGACACCGCGCGCACACCCCATCAACGTTTCTGAGGCAATACAGAAGATTGCATGTCACAGCTACTTTAGACCCCACAGATCAAATCCCAGAAACATTAAAAGGTTTGTGACAAAGTGAAGGCTTCCCTCCGCAGCGCAGGGAAATCTGCTCCCTACAGAAGCAGCAGTGCATAAAAATACCCCTTTGCATACAAATGCAACGCTGTGCAGAACTCCATTCAAATTCCAGCAGCTTTTTCTCACCACATACCACAAACTGAGAAATAAATCTGATCAGAGGAAGCTTCACCTGCTGAGCTGTTTTGGTTCTCAAACTAGGCTCAGTCAGATGATTTGAATAATGGTGTTGATGATGCTTGTTTGTATTGAGGTGACAAAAAGCTAATTACAGCGAACTGCTGAGACCAAGATAACTAATTTATGCCAGCAGTTTGTCTCTGACTTTAAACACCACAACTCAGAGTTGCTTCATGATTTAACTTACTGTCAAAACAATAATCCTAATTCAGTCAATTTATTTAAAGGAGAATAACTTGCTCATTCAGTGAATTCAGGTATCAGCTGTCCTCTTTCTTTGGACACATAATTATGCTGAACCTAGACCTGATCACCTGCAGCAACAGATGCAGGAACAGGCTTGTACAGTAGGCACTAGGCATGATGGCTGCATCACTTCATCTGCCTCTCTTCTTACCCTGATGCTCCATCACTCTGGAACAGGGTAAATCTGGACTCACCAGACCACATGACCTTCTTCCATTGCTCCAGAGTCCAATCTTTATGCTCCCTATCAAGTTGAAGCCTTTTTCTCCAGTTAGCCTCACTGATTAGTGCTTTTCATACGGCTATGCAGCTGTTCAGTCTCAGTCCCTTGAGTTCCCTTCAAATTGTTCATGTGGAAATGTTCTTACTTTCACATTATTATCTGCCACTCAGGTGGTAGCTACTCTCCCACATACACTATAGTAAACATCCACTATATCAGAACCAAGGAGTCAAATTAAAATCATGAATGACAAAAACAAGACACAACAATCAGCTAAAATAGATGTAAAACTGCTTTAACAAGTCAAATTATGATGAAAACATTTCTGTAACAAGAATCCCCAAACATGAAGTTTCTCATTTTTAAAACTTGCCTTGCGGGGTGCATTAGTGATTACAGCTGGTAAGATGTTCCACATAGTAATGGCCCTGTAGATCACAGATTAAACTCAGCCCCAGTCTACCGTTTTATTGTTTGTTTTTTTACTTTCTGATTTTACCAAATATTTAAGTCATCACTGATCACCATCATTCAGGATGTTTTTCTGACCACATTTCTTCCTGGAAGACGATGGTTGCCCTTTCTATCCTTCCAGTTTTTAATAATGTGTTGGATAGTTCTTAATCCACTTGTAGTAGTTTCTGCATCTCCTTAGATGTTTGCTTTGCTTGATGACAATGATCTGACCCTTCTTAAACAGACACAGGATGGGTCTTTCCACATGGTTGTTTAGGAAACAAGAAGCTACTCATTACATCAGTTTGGATTAAATAACTTGCTGCCAGCTGAAAGATAACTGGCTATGCAGTAGGAGGCCAGGCAGTGTGCATATACATAGAAACTGGAAAGAGACAGATTTTTTATCTATTAGGATTAATATTATAATCTAGAAGGAGAAACAACTCGAACACTTCCAAAAAGGGGCTAAAACCACCCTAAAGTAATGTTATGCTATTGTACGTTAAAACGTGTTGGTGGAGACGCATCAGTATTAATCTGCTTTGCAAAAACAATTTTGAGACACAAAGTAAAAAGCTGTTATAATCAGTGTCGTTTCTGCTTCTAGATTATAATATTAAGATACATTTTGATCTTTGAGGACCTTTCCAGTTTCTGCCAGACCACTGGTTTGTTCTTCCTGGTTTTTTAGAATTTCTTAAATAGATCCCTGTGTTAAGACCTGTTTATTTTTTTTCCTGAACACATAAGTGTCTGCAGTTTCTTAGACTCACACACCAAATATATTGCAGTGTCTACCACCTCCTGTTTTGTTTTGTTCTGCTTGCGGAGTAGACAGCCAGGAGCTGTAGCGAGTTCGTCTCTCTTTGGGGATGTTTATTTTTGTGTTTGCAGCTCTCAAAGCTAAAACAGCAGGAACAAATCTGAAACATCAACAAGCCAGATATTTAAGCACACAACGAACTTCTTCACTTTAAATTCAGCTTTTCTTTTACCTCTACAGACGACCATAGCTGCTCTCTCAGTCAGTGAATGGGTCATTATTCTTCACACAGATTGATGCGGATGTTTTATTTCATGTAAATCTGATCCAAACCTCCCAGTATAAACAGGAAACCAACCAACTGGTGCATTTCAGCTTCTGTTCTTTAATCACTTGAAACATGAAGCACAAATGTCAACCTAATGCTTTAAAACACATTTGTTGCCCTCTTAGCAAACTGTTTATTAAGCAACTGAGTGACTAAATAACTCATTTCTTGTTTTCCGTCCAGGACCCCGAACCACAATCTGTCACACCGTCAAAGGGCCCTGCAGCCGGAGGAACTGTGATCACCATCCAAGGAAATAACTTGGACACGGCAACAAAAGACGACATCAGCGTCACTGTCGGAAACATTCCATGTGAAGTGTAAGCGGTTATATTAACCTTGTTAAGAGAATTTAAAGCAACACCACTGAACTTTGACATATTTTCTCACTGGTGTTCCCCTAATGAAGGCTAATTCAGCATCCATCTTGCATTCTGTCTCTTCTCTGAGCTCTCTACAGCCAGAAAAAGTCATTTTGATGTTGACTCTTGTCTTACCTTTTGCTCTGTTTCTTTCTCTTTTTATTTCCTTGCTTCCTCCGATAATGCCGCCTTGCGTTTCTTTGCTGAATCAGCCATGATGTGCATTCAAAATGTCCAGCTGCTAGCATGTAACACGCTAACGTGAAGGAACATGCTGCTGTAAAATGATGCAAAGGAAAGGGAAAAAATGTGAAGTGCGTTCTGATGCTGCAGGGCAACGACTGTTCCAGGAATGTACATAATGAATGTCACAGTCTCAGCAAAACAAGTCAGAAACATAGACTGTAAAGGTATATAGTGCTACTTTAAAGCCTGTTTTCACAGCCTGTCTCACTCTTCTTCAGCCTCTCATTTGGCGAAATGATCACCTGCAAAACCGGCAAGTATCGTGTCCCGAAGGTGCCCTCAGACCAGTTGAAAGTGACAGTGTGGTACGGAAATAACACCTCCAAAGACGTGGAAGCTGCATTCCAGTACTATGAAAACCCCAAAATCACAGATTACAACCCCAAAGCCAGCTTCATGTGGTGAGTGTGTGTTTACATGCTTGTTTAGTTTCATGGTTCGGTCAATGAAGACGTTCACACAGATTAAAATGAAGCAGCTCATTTCCATACAGACAAATGAGACTGATTTAAAGGCTTAAATTACAAGTTTCCTTCATTAAGTGTCCGTTTTAGTTAATTTTAACTTCCTCAAACAGGCAATCGTTCCTTTTAGATTAAATTTAAACTGGCTCCTTGTATATAAATGTGGTGCAAAGCAAATAAAGTCAAAGATATAAATATATATAAACATCCCTAAACTCAGTTTGCCCATCAAATACAAGAGGAAACATAAATTTCTCAGAATTTGAAACCAGTGTATTAAAAATGAAGGAATTGAGAAAACTGTGTGAAGGAATGTGCTTTATCTCCACCCATAGTGGCGGCCGACGGCTCGTGGTGACAGGAAGTGGGTTTGATCTGATCCAGTCAGCCACGATGAAGGTCCAGCCGTCCTCTGACGAGTTTCCACAGAACAACTCATCTGCAAAGGTAAAACTTAGTTTATTATGGATGTGTGTGAAGATAAAAGCATTCCCCTTTTGAGGCTCCGCCTCCTTTTCCACCACCAAAAAATCAGTCCCCGTTCGGTCATTCATCACATTTTAAGGGACATCTGAGAGTTTTCACAGACAGTAAACTCACAATTTCTTTATTTTGGCTCTTAAGGAAAAAAAGTATGAAACTAACTGGAAAGAAAAATAATTCAGTCAATAACAGACGAGCGTTAAAATCAGGTGAGAAGTTTCTCTTTGGGTAGCGATGGTGGTAGTTTTTTTCTGTTTCCTGTTTCAGAATATAAGTTTAACTAAAATGCTCTTTGGGTAGAAATTGGTATGTGTGAGCTATTATATATATTATATTTGCTACAATCCTGTGGCAAATATGGGACAACATAGTCATAAATGATCAGAACTGGATTTCAGAGCAGTTTCATGAATTTCTCCAGTAAACATTGGTGGTCGCTTGACAACTGATTTGTAAAAATCTGGAATCTAAAGTTTGGAAATCCAGCTGCCAATTCTCCTCTGTGAACCAAAGTCGGGAAGAGGTGGGTGACGCTTTCCTTTCACTGTTGAGTAGTTTCAAGTGACAGAGCCTGTCATGAAGGACTCGGTGAGGAAGAGGAGGTGAAGTTGTCACTTCATCAAAAGTTGCTGTCTGGTTCAGCAAGAAGGTGGGACTCAGTGGGGAGAAAAGAGGAGGAAATAAGAAGTTAACCTGCAGAAAATACACTTAGACTTTCCGCAGATTGATTTTATTTTATTTTTTTTTTATATAGCTTTTATTTTTTCTGTTTCTTTATATTTGTTTATTTATTATATTTTGTCATTTTTTTCTTGTTTTGTAGTATTTATCTAATCATATTTTTGCTTTTTTTGCTTTTTATTGTTTTATTTTGTGATCTTTTTAAAATTAGTTTTATCTTATTTAATTATTTTAAATTAAATTTTTATTTTTAAATTTTTTAAATAATTAATAATTATTCATTTTTTTATTCTCTTGGTGATAACATTATGGAATGATAGTTTTTATAATCTCAGTATTTTGAGCTAATGAACATTCACACAAAACTTGCTTTTCCCAGTTTAAATTAATTTTTTTTTTTTTGTCCCCATCAGTTTGTCCAGACAGCCGCCAGTAAGAACGACACTGTCCTGCTGTTCGACTCCCCAGCAGTGGAGTTCCCTGACCTCCAGTCCCTCAGGATGACCCTCCATCTGGACAACGTGATAGAGGAGCTGAAGAACTTTGTCTATCACCCCGACCCCACCTTCAACAAGCTGGACAAGAACATCATCACAGAGACCAGCATCATCATTGTGACTGTGAGGATCGATGGTTAAATGTGAACTTGTTAGTGTCTCTGTCTTCTCTGCCGTCTGTTAAGTTTTTTGTGTTTGTCTTGCTGTCATCAGGGTCGAGGATTCTCCAAAGCGATGACGGCAAATGAGGCCCAGGCGTTTGTTGGAGATGCCTCCTGTCACGTTAACATACTGCAGGTAAACAAAGTCTGTTAGGAAAAAGAACCTGGAGAGGTTTATAATGGCCTCATGATGGATTTACGCCGTGAATTTGGAGCCGATACTGACATTTTATCAAAGGATAGGATGTGACACACTCACATCATTCATGTCTAAACCTGCAGCAGCGTCGGTTCAGCTGGATTCTCTTTTTAAAATGTGTCTGGCAGGTGATGCTGTCATGCTACAGAATCCCAGACTTCCAGAAACACAGCACTCGACCACATTTAAAGCTTGATCTGTGCTCTGAAAATCAATCAGCTTTCAGATAAAAGGGAATCTGTGCAGGCAGCGACTCTCAGTGACGGCGGCCACGGAGATGTTAACTTGACAAAAGCAGGAATCTTCTACACCTCCAGCTCTGATCCGAAATGTTCAAGCACATCTATAAATATATTGCCTTCATGGTTTCTCTTTCTCAGCAAAGCAGTGGCTGCCTTCAGCTGAGGAAAACTCAGAAGACCAAAGTTTCATTAAAGTTTTTTTCTCTTTAGTTTTGCTGTATACCCTTTTAGTTGATGCAACATACAACACTTGAAGGTTTTCATATATTCTATTTCCAAAAATAAAAAAAAACTGATATCACTGTGAACTTTTTTACGAAGTTTACTTGGTAGAGCAGCCACCCCGTGTACAAAGTCTTTAGGTCCTCAGCACAGCTGGCCCAGGTTCGAATCCCAGCCTGGTGCTTTTTGCTGCATGTCACTCCCCCCTCTCTCCTACCATCTCTCCTGTCTAGCTGCTTCATAATAAAAGCAACAAAATCTTAACAGATCATCCATCTTTATGGTTTTTGACTCTTCATTTCCTCTTTCTGTCCTCTCTGTACAGGATGATAAGTTGATCCTAGAAGCTCCTTCTTCACAGCCCAGAGCCAAATCTAAACGCCAGCGCAGAGACACGACCAACGACCTGCTGGACCTTGTGGTAAACACATACATTATTCTCATCTCTTCAACTAAATATTTATCAATTTTCCTTTAAGGGAATTGAAGCTAATCCAATCAGTTCTTGGCCATAACACAAGTTAATAGAAAAGAATTAGCCTTCAGTTTTTTTCCCCCTCCTCATAAGAACATTAGATAATTAAGTGTTCATCATCTTTTATTATCTTTTCCACACACATAATATGTTTCAAATATTTATTTGCTTTCATTGGAAACCTGAAAAGTAAACTATTAAGACTCCTGGTGTTTCCAACTTGTGTATTTTTTCATAGTCAAATGTTGAAAATAATTAAAAGATGCTCTTTTCACTGAACATTGTTATAGATTTTTTTTTTTTTTTTCCTTTATTTAACCAAATAAAACCCTGTTGAGATTAGAAATCTCTTTTCCAATAGGGACCTCGCCAAGAAGGCAGCACAACCACAAGTTTAGAAGAGATATACAAGACAGACAGACATATTTTGTCATCGGCTTTGCATACCTAAGAGTTAATACCATGTACATAATAAAAGAAAATACATTTATGGATTTTAATGAAGCACGACTGAGCTTTGGCAGATTTTCTTCGTAAGGCGCCCCCTAGCATTGGCTAATTGGGCATCCATTTTGCATCCTACCTGTACTCTGAGCTCCCTACAGCCGGTAAAAGTCAATTCTATGTTGACTCTTGTCTTATTTCTTGTTCTTTAGTTCTTTTCCTCTCTTCTTCCAGCAATATCCTCTTGTGTTTCTTTGATGAATCAGCCACAGTGCATGTTTAAAACAGCCAGTGTGTTGAAACCCAGCTGCTAGCGGGTGATGTGATGCTTTAAAGTGACGCTCCAGGCTGGAACGCAAAGTGCAGTTTCTCAGTCTCTGTACATCTCTGGGCAATAACGGCTCCAGGAGTATATGTAATAGATGTCACCGTGCCATTAAAATGAATCAGAAATACACGTTTTTAGGGTGAGAACGTTACAAAGTGCTACGTTAAAGTGTGAATATTAAAGACTAAATAAAAATCAGAAGTAAATCAACTCTTTCTTGTTGGTGATGAAACAGATGCACCTTTAATTTTCTTTTGCATTTTCATGTTTGTTTCTTTTAAGCAAAAGATACAGGAGAGTGTAATCACTTTGAATATAAATAAAAAGCATCCTTTTTTTGTCTCTCCAGGTGAAGTTTGGTCATGGTGAGTGGACGGTGGGTTCGGTCTACTACGCCAGGAAAGACGACATTCCTCTCGCTATAATCATCCCTGCAGTAATTGTGCCGATGCTGCTTTTCATCGCTGTATCTGTCTACTGCTACAGGTGGGCTAATGTGTTTGAAAAGGGCAATTTTGATGTTCTGTTAGCTGATTTTATTTGTTTTTAATGTTTACGGTCTGCATCTTTTGTGTGTGTTTATGAACAGGAGGAAGAGTCAGCAAGCAGAGCGGGAATATGAGAAAGTTAAAAATCAGCTGGCAAATCTGGAGGAAAGTGTTAGAGATCGCTGCAAGAAAGAGTTCACAGGTATGGATTCTCACCTGAAAGCTGAGATGTCTCATGACTGAAATCACTAAACACTGGCTGAAAGATGAGATAAGAAACTTTTCCTGTCACTGTATAAGAGCACACACTGAAATTTAGAAAGAAGCATCCTCTGATAAGGTGTCGTAGTAGTAATAATAAAAGTAGTAATAATAAAAGAAAGAGAAATAAAAAATGAGAATAGAATAAAATTAAAAATGTGCTTTAACCAAAACAAATTGATTTACTCTATATATTTAACTCAAACTTGATTCCACTTTGATTAATAGAAAGCAATAAGTTGATATTCTCCTCACTAAGAGCTTACAAAGGTCCATGTGAAGGTTTCTAAACTGCTGAAATTTGCCCTCCGCCACTGGCAACCAGCTAGCTTAATTTGCTAGTGAGCAAGCTAGCTTAGAGATTTAGCTGTATTTAGCTCAAGAATTATTGGAAGATGTCTCTATTTGACTTTATTTAGTTTTCACCTGATTTATTTTTGATGAAGAATGCTATTTAGTAGATTCTTGAATAATTAGTTGATGGATTAGTACATGAGATTTATTTTTTGATGGAACTGCTGAAAGGGACTTAACAAATCTTAGCATTGTGGTCAGATGACGACATAGAAACATGAAAATATATATTCATGCATTTTAGAGTTAATAAGTTGTTAAGTATGGTAATTAACTATTTTGTTTATTTGTTTAAATATATATTTTTTTTGCATTTTAGGGGAAACCAAAGGAAAAATATTTAATAAAATCACGGTTATGTTGCTAATGTTAGGCAAAACTCTGTACAAACTTAGTGCTAATGCTCACTTAAAATTGGAAGGTTTGGCTGCTATGATGTGTAGTCAAGTAAATATAACACTCTTATGTTGACATTTTTCCTATGTCAGTGATAATTTTCCCCCTCTCTCTATCAGATTTGATGATGGAAATGGGAGATATCACCGATATGAGCGAAGGTCGAATTCCCTTCCTGGACTACAAAACCTACACAGACCGAAATTTCTTCCTGCCATCCAAAGATGGCGCTAATGACCCCATGATCACAGGAAGAATACAAATCCCAGAACCCCGCAGGCTCACTGTGGTTCAGGCGCTGAACCAGTTTTCCAACCTGCTGAATAGTAAAACATTTCTCATCAATGTGAGTTTGAAGCTGAACTGAAGAAACTGAACATATTTATTTTTATCCTATGGTTATTTTCTCCTCCTTCATACAAATATTTTCTTTGTCTCATAATTTTGGAAAATTCTCTCACTCATTCACAATTATTCTCGCATTCATTTATTTATTTAGATTTATTTGAACCCCTTGCTCCTGCTATGAAATTTTAATTTTAAACCAGTCTAAATCTGAAATGAAAATGACAATAAATCAAAGATTAAAGTAGTACTTTTGATGGTAAATGTCTCAAAGAATCTCTGAATTGCCAAAAGAAAAATGCACTTGTACATTTATGTTATCCATTTACCAATTTATTTATTTTAAGAATTAACCACTTTTGTCAGAGAATTTATATATATATAACTATTTAGCTGTTTTATTTGCCAACAAAAGCTCAAATACCCCATCTTCCATTCCAAAACATGGGTAGACAACTCCATTCCCCCAGAACAACAGTCCTTTGGGTTTTAGATGTTTTCTGTTCTAACTCACCTGATTCAAATTACTTGAGTCCTCCAGCTTATCAGTTTCGACGCAGTGACTTATTAATTTAAATCAGGTGTGTTAAAACAGGGAAGAATCTAAAACTTGCAGGACTGTGGCTCTCGAGGTCTGAACGTGCATATCCCTGCACTAGACCCATGAAGTCATAGAACCATGTGACCAAATATATTTAGACCTGGGTCTAGTTGTTGGGTTGGTTCTGAGTTACTTAAACCTGAATTATAATACAACCTGAATTGTGATTTATACAGAAATTAAATAAACAATATTCACGAAGTTTTGGAACAGGACATGAAATAAATCATGATTAGAATACAAGTAAAATATGCATCATTGAATTTTAATTTTAATGTACTACTTTCAGTAATGTGAATTTTTAAAACAAACTTGTTAATTACTATTTTCATGGTAGATTATTGGGGGTAAAAAATTGAAAACTTTTTGGTCTGTTTCAAAATTTTCTACTTATAAAACAAAAATCTTGCACACACATAAAGTCTTGTTTTGTTACGTAGTTCATCCGCACATTGGAGAGCCGTCCAGACTTCAACGCCAGGTCTCGGGGTTATTTTGCTTCCCTCCTGACGGTGGCGCTGCACGGCAAACTGGAGTACTACACGGACATCATGAGGACGCTGCTGCTGGAGTTGATGGACGAACATGTGAAAAACAAAAACCCCAAACTGATGCTCAGGAGGTGAGAACTCAACTATCCAGAACAAACTGATCTTATTACACAGCTGTTTAAATATCCTGTTCTAATTTATTCTCTGGTTCTTTCTTTGGTTGCTGTGGGAATTATTTTCTGTATATTTTTGTATGTTATTTCTCCTCATATATATACTGTTTATATATAGTTTTTTTAACATCTAATAGCATTGATCCATGGAGAAGGTCTGAGCTGTAAACTGCTGTAGACTGCACATGGGTCAGTGCTCCCTCAGCTCGTCTGCTCAGGCTCAAATCTGAATCTCACTGTTAACATCTTGCCTCCTGCTGCCAAGCCTAACTGAGGCAGAATCCATTACCAGCTGTATCCTAAAGAATAAGAATTATGTTATTACACGTTTAAAGTGGTGGAACAGTGAGTTCTCCAGGTATCTGCACAGATTTAATGTTTTTGTTTGTTGTCTCTTGTGTGTAGGTCGGAGACGGTGGTGGAGAGGATGCTTTGTAATTGGATGTGCATCTGCTTGTATCAGTTTCTCAGGGTAACAGATTATTTTATTTATTCTGTATTGTATTTTCCTTTCCTCCAATTTGTCTTTAATTCTTTTCTTTTTTTTATCCATCTCTCCTGTCTGCTTTTCCTCCTTTTTTTGTTCTATCATATATTATTGACTCAAACTTTTTTCCCACATCTCTTATTCCAACATGAACCTAAATCATTATGTTTTTCACCTCTGTGTGTTTTGAGCCAATTGGGATTTTATTGGAAAATGGATTCTGGAAGCAGCTGATGTTACGTGTTGTAAAAACTGTGCTTCAGATCAGGTTTTCATCACAGATTAAATCATATTGTCCATTGGCTCAGTTTATAAATCCTTAGATTTAAATTAAAGGTAGTAAAATGTTTTTATAGGATAAACAGATGATGTTAAGCTGTATGTTAGCATGAATTATTAACGAATAAGCTAATTTTACTCACTCTAAATAACTAAAATTTAGCAGAAATATACAAATTTGCAAGTACAACAGAAGTGTATGTACTTGCTGGTACTTGATTAAAAATAGCTTGTCAATCAAATATGTTGTAAAATGCTGCAAAATTTTCACATTTGCAGGTTGCACAAATATTTATGGATCAATTTTTTAGAAGAGAGTGTTTTTCTGTGAAGGAGAATTTAGTTAGTTGCACCTGGCTGCTTTAAGGTCCTATTTACACCTGATGCTAACATTCATCCTGGGTGATCCGATGAGAAGCCAAGAGCTCTAATTACAGGCATAAACACACACAGGATGCAGGATGTATTCAGAATGGATCGCTGGCGCCACATTTGGATGTGGTCTAGAACCTGTGGCCACATCTTCAAGTGTAATGCAGATGTTTGTTGAGCAACACTGAGGGTCCATCTACTCGTCTGACGGACCTCCACAAAATGCTCTTGTTTATTTCAAGTCTTTTGTTTTGTGTGCAGAAAAACTGAATTCTATGTAAACACAGGCAATATCTTCATCTTCCTGCTTATTGTTTGCATTAATTTCTGCAGAGATGGTGGAAAAAAATCATCTCTGAGCACAACAGCAAAGCTTTAAAGGGAGAAGGGGATGTGTTACAAGCAGTTTACAGAGTGTCAGGATTTCGTTCGCCCTCCCGCACAGAGACTTGTTCAGAATAAAAACAGCTCAATTTAAAAGCCTCAGTTTGTCTTTAATCAGAACAGGTGCTCTTTCACTGAGCTCCGCAGCATCACAAGTCTATTTTATGCAGCCTGTTCATCTCCTGTTATCTTGTTTTTAAATGAGCGGTTATTGAAATGTCTGTCAAATAACACATTAAATGTGAAGTTGGCAGATCTGAAATGTGTTGTTCCACAGCTGACTGTGTGTGACAGATGCTGCTTATTTATCTTCATGTAGAGCAGGGAAGTGACATTTGATGGGAAATGCATGTAAATACACAGTAAAGTCAGACTCTAATACCTTTTTAACAGTGTGCTGCTGTTAGACCCAGATCAGAGCTGGTCCACCTCCAGAACCTTATAAGAACAGCTTTGATTTTCCATCAGCCAGAGAGTCACTTTAAACATTTTGATAACTTTTGACCTGCCATGAAGTGTAGCATGAATTTCCATTGAGGAGGACAATGCATAAAGATTATTTATCTCACAGATCACAGTGTGTGTTCACACGGCTTGTATTATTTTTAAGCAACAGTTGTTTGTGAACATTATCTGCGAAACAGGCCGTCATTTCCAAACAGTGACTAGTTGTTGCCAACAGTTTATAAATTCTGTTTTCATAATTAAAACGTGATATTAAAGTAGTACTATGAAACTTTCTGACCTTAAACTCATTTTGTTGTCAGTGATATTTATTATGTACATTCCTGGAGTGGTTGTTGCCCTAAAGACACAGAAACACAAGCGGGCATTATCAGAGGACGAGAGGAAAAAAAGTGACGGAGCAAGACATAAGACAAGAGTCTTTTTTTTTTTTTTTTTACTGACTTTTACTTGCTGTAGAGAGCTCAGAGTGCAGGGTGGATGCAAGATGGATGCCGAATTAGCCATCTGTAGGTGGTGCGTCACTGAGAAAAATCTGCCACAGTTGAGTTGTGATTCTTTAAAGCAATAATTCTGAAGTTTGGCAGAATTTCAGACTTTTGGGCCCCTATTGACAGATAATTTGGCATCCTTTTTGTTCTCTGAGCTCTCGCCAGCCAGTAAAAGTCTGTACTATGTTGTCTCTTGCTCTTTCTCTCTTTCTTTTTGTCATCTCCTCTGAGAATGTCCCCCTGCATCTCTGTTATATCAGCCATGATTGTACGCGATTAAGTGGTGGCGTTTGATGCAGGGTCATAAAGCAAAATAGAGCAGTCACATAATGCTCGGGAGGGGAAAAAAAAAAGTTATGAAGCAGCTTCTCAGCTTCAGGATGCTGCAGGACAACGACGACTCCAGGAATGTGCATAACCAATGTCATCATCACCAGTGTGCCACCAAAATGAGTCTAAATTTCTTGCAAATATTGCTTATAATTTAGTAAGAAACTGAGATTTTGTACATCACTCTGTGCACCACATGTTGGGACACACATTTCCAAACTATAATTGGCTAAATTAAGACATAAAAGTCAGTATTTTTTAGTGGTTTCTCTTGGATTAGATAGATGAGGCACTACTCTGGTTCTGGATTTTAAACATGGTGCAAGAGCTGTGGTGGTGGAAAAATAAAGAACTGGTTCTAAGTTAAAGATGCTTTGGATATCAGCAGGATATCACTCCCAGTCAGTGTGGATCTAACTCCCTGATGTTTCCGTTTTAGGACACAGCTGGAGAACCTTTATACAAACTGTTTAAGGCCTTAAAGCACCAGGTGGAAAAGGGTCCAGTGGACGCCAAGTTGAAGAAAGCCAAGTACACGCTGAACGACACAGGACTTCTGGGTGACGACGTCGAGTACTCTGTGCTGGTTCGTATAACAATTATCTTTTTGTTTAACTTTAGTAAGTAAAGTTTATTTATAAAGCGCTTTTCACAGGTAAAAATCGCAAATAGCTGTAAATAAAATGGGTGCAAATAAACAATTTCATGAAATAAATAAAGGAAAACCCTCAACAAACAAAGCTTTCCTGAATAAAATCGTCTTCAACTGCTTTTTAAAAGAGTCCAAGAGTCGACCACAAAGAGTGACAGGGGCAAGTCATTCCAGAGTCTGGGGGCTACAGTCTGAAAAGCCAGGTCTCACCTGGGTTTTAAAACAGGTCTTTGGGACCTTCAGGAGGCCTGAAGACCGAAGGTTGCGTCCTGAAGAGTAGGGACACATCAAGTCGGCAATATACTAGGGGGCCTGATCCTGTAACGCCCGGAAAGTCAAAACTAAAATTTTAAAGTCAATCCAAAATTTGACTGGAAGCCAATGAAGTTCTGATAAGATAGCAGAGATGTGGGCTATTCTGGGTGTAACTTGTCAATAGTCTGGCAGCAGAGTTCTGCACAAGTGAAAACAGAATTACAATAATCAATACGAGATGAAATAAAAGCACAAAGGATCATTTTAAGACAACGTTCTCCTAACTTTAGAGATAGTTCTCAAACGATAAAAACAAACTTTGGGCAGCTGTCAGGAATGACCTGTTTGTGTGACAGGATAAAAAAAAATTACAATAATTTTATTTCTGATTAACCTTTATATTTCAGATGGTTTCATGATAAATATTTAGCAGCAGCTGTTGTTTGCTAGTTACTCCACAGCCGCTTAAAGCTCTCTGTAGGAGATTTCTGAGCTACTTAGCCCTCCCCTGGTATTAGGCTTCGCAATCTCTTGCAATATTTTGCACGACCCAATATCTTTTTTTGTTGCTTCTGATCCTTAGAGAAAGGCTGAGCTGTCTTATGTATTACAATACACTGCTTCTGCTGACCTAACCCTGCTCAGGCGCATCGAGTGCATTTAGAAAGAAAGCCCAGGATCTGGTTGCCTCCTGCTGCTGAAAAATAAAGAAAGGAAGATATCTGCGTGACTGTACACACATGAGATGGCAGATGTGGCTGGATCCAGCTGTGATTCATCACTTTTAGGGGTGTAATGCCACATATCTGTGTGTGCAGTGAAGGTTGTGTCAGCCGAGTATTATTGAAGCTACTGCAGGATACTGATAAGCTATATCTGAAGCTATGCACTGTGGTTTAATGACGCTTTCCCATTGTGCAGTTTAACCAGCACAGTAATGTAGCTTTCATGGGGGAGGGGGGGATTCATTAAAGAACTAAATTAACTGTGAACTGAGTGAAGTTTCTCATACCAAAGAATGTAAAAGTATAAGCAGCAGCCATATATGCAAGTACAGCGTCACCTAAAGATGTCCTCTTTGTAGCATCTGCAGAGGAAACACACAACTTCTTTTCAGAAAAGTTAGTCCATAAAAGAACAAAACCAAAAAATCTAAACAGATTGGGGTGAAAGTGAGTTTGACAGGTGTGTTGTTGTTTGTCAGACTCTGCAGGTGTTGGTGCACGGGCACGGACCAGATGTGACTCCAGTGAAGGTGCTGAACTGTGACAGCATCACCCAGGTGAGTTTGTTGGAGTGTATTTGTATTTACATCCTCAAATCTTCTCTTTAAGGTGATTAATGCTGCAGCAAAAATAACTGTACAGCAAGGTGACATTTCTTATTTTGTCTGTATCAAACAGATGATAAATATGAATGTTTTTGTATTTGCTTATTTGACAGAGGAAAGAAAAGGAAACAGGAGATTTCAGATCATATATTTCCACTTTTGGAAATTTAGTATTTGCAGACATCAAAATGTGCATCTTTGACTTTCGCATGGGGACTAATTTAACGGCCATGGTTCAGCGTTCTGTAACAAAAACTTCTACATCATTAAACCTGTTGAGTAATTGTTCCTCACATCATGTTTTCATACAAAAAAATAACACTGGAAAGTGTAACCCAAGACAAGAAATCACAGAATTACAGCTACTAAAGTGACTCCTCATTGAGAGCTCATTTCAGCTGGATATTAACAAAGGGCTGCAATTTCTTTTGCCCATCAGTGGTGAACAGATAAAATAGCACAAAAACCCCAGAAAGTGGACAGCAAATAAGTGGATCAGTGTTGTCTTCTCTGACAAATCATCCTTCATGCTTTAATCATGAATTCCTTTTCCCTGTGAGCTGTGAAGCACGAAGGTGGATGTATGATGGTTTGGGTTAATATTTCATGTCCTGTAAACAAACTGCATTACAATAATATTTCGCAATGTATTGAAATGGTCATTGTTCCCAAAAAACCACTATAAAATGATAAAATCATATGTTATTACTTTTTTTTTCATTAGCGTGGATGGATGAATGGATGGGTGGATGGGTGGATGGATGGATGGATGGATCCCATTATGTCCTTCTCACATCCATCATTAACAGGTTGGATTGTAATTCTTTGCCCTGCAGGTGAAGGAGAAGATCATTGATCAGGTGTACAGAAACCTGCCGTATTCACAGAGACCCAAAGTAGAAAGCGTTGCACTCGGTAAGATTCAAAAAACTTTATTATTTACTCTAATTATAAACAGGAATCGGGATCATACAATGCAAGGTTATTGTGAGGGTTGTTACATCCATTTTTATTGGCTTTTGTACCATCAGCCATAATAATATTTTCACACAAAGCTCATGTCATAAATATTAAGTTGTTAACTTTACTGGGATCAATCAATAGCTCCTCATTTGTCAAAATGTGTCCTCATTTGACTTCTGTTCTTTATCTGCCTGGAGAAGATGTGGATGATAGTGACCCATGTAACAGGTTAGAGCATTGTCAAGCCAACTTTTTTTTATAAAGCATCATACCCACTAACAAAAGTGTTGAAATGCCTTAGAAATATGTCACATTTATCCAAATGTATCTAAAATATTGTCCTAAATTGCATGCATTTCAACATCACATTTACAAGTTATTTTCGTCCATATTTATTGTTTCTTCTGCCAAGGTGGAGGTAATAATGGTTGTTTTGGTATAACTACTAAATTACCATGAAATGTTTGGTAACTGTTTACAATGTTTCTCGTTAACAGCTCCTTCACAAAGTGACGAAGGATAGACATTCGTTCAGTCCTACTGCCACTACCTTCACCTCATCTTTTTCTAGCCTTTGCACTGAGGGTATCAATATAAATGTTTAACATCATGGATAATTTTCTTTTTGGATAAACAAAAACCAATGGAAATAACTTAAAACTATAAGAACAAGTTGCACACGTGAACACGGACGCTGCTAGGATGCAGAGTTTGTTTCACCTGCAAGCTGGGTCATAGTCACGTGACCGCCGGGTTGTGACGTAGGTTTGCGCCTGTCCATAGAGCTTCTAACTAAAAAACTAATGCTCACAATAAATTGTTAAAAAATACTTATAATGGAGTGGCAGAGGTCTGTGCTCTGACGAGGGCCTTTAGTTGTTTGGGGTTTTTTTTTGTCTGTATTTAAAGATTTTTTTGTCATTTAAATTTGCAGCACTGTGGGTTAATATTAGAATTTCATTTGTAGAAATAATTAAGATGTGTGTGTTTTAGGGGAAAAGATTTTCAGCCTCATCTAAACTCATATTTGAAGAAAATAGCCCCACTCTCATCCACATCAGATCTTTGTCAAATAGATGGATTTTTTTTTCTTTTGTATAAAATTTTTTTTTACAAAGATAAGTTAGTTTTCTTTTTTTCTTTCTATTGACATCACAATAATAAAATTGTAGTCAAACTATGTGAAAGTGATTCTTTTTGTGGGACATCAAACAGACAGCTGCTAATAAACAGTGAAAAAGTGCAGATTTCAGCATATTTTATGCTGAAGGCAGCCATGTTGGAGTTTGCTGCTGGAACAGAGACATTTCCTGGGTGTGTGTCATGTAGATTTCCTCCATTAAACACACTCATGACAGTTTTAGTTTAGCAGACTAGAACTGTCCTGAAAATTTATTGTAGTTGGAGAAGTTAACAGAAGCAGAGATACCAACAGATTAATTTGCCTTTATAGTCTGTAAAACAAATGTCCAAATATTCGGCTACTGAAATCGACTTTGAGACCTTTTGTGTTGGTTTTCTATCTACTCAAATTTATGTTAAATATCATCAAGCAAGAAAAAGCGATAAAGGTGAATGTTTTTCACTATAAATTCTCCTGATTATTTGCTGCCATATTGGTGCATTCGCTGATTCTTTCAGACTTCTTTCTACTATAAATACTGTGGCTTGGTGAGTAAACTCTGCAAGAAGCTCCTATTGAATGTTTTGGACATCTTTGTTCCGTCATGCAGCCTCTCTGGACAATTTCATGTTTGTTAAATTAGAGCAAAAATATGATTTTTTTTTTGCAGGATGTAACAATGGATTTTTAGTTCCTTTTATGAAAACACAGGGATTTTTGTTATGGACTGCAATCTTTTCTCTTTGGTGAAGGCTAATCTCTTGCATCTTGCATGGATTAAAGTATCCATACAGAGGCATCAACAGAAAAATGAGGAGCGTTTTGATTAATCCCAGAGAGGAATTGCAGTTTTTCAGCAGCCAAGTCACTCATCAAAAAATTAGTGTATTATATTTGTAAAAAGATAAATAAACAACTGTTCAGGGACGGGAATGGATAGGTGGGGATTTGGTTAATAGGTGCAAGAGTAAACGTAGCTAAACCAGGCTGTTCATCTTAAAAGAAAAACATTTCTTTTTTCCATTCCCATAATTTACTAATAGAATTAAATTTTATTTCCTTATCCATCCACAGAGTGGCGCCCCGGCTCCACAGGTCAGATCCTGTCCGATCTTGACCTCACATCCCAGAAAGAGGGACGCTGGAAGAGACTCAACACCTTGGCTCATTACAATGTACGTCCATGTCTGAAGACCTTCTTTATCTAGTGAAAAACAAAGAAATTGCTAAAAAAAAAAGTTACCCGAACACACCACTCAACACATCTCCTGCTGAGTATCCACATATGTTACGGATCACATCCTGTAAATCCCCGTCGCTTCCCAGAACAGCAGATAAATTACAGAGCAGCACCTCCTGCTGCTCAGCTGATCCCATCCAAATACGACTTAATCAAGCTTAATTCACTAAATACGGAGACTAGTTTCTTCATCACGGTGCAGAGATTTAAACAGTTCAATAGAAGAAATTAGAAAAATCTCAAAAGGATTTAAAGTCTGCAAAGAAGTGGACGCCCTCAATACTTAAACCTAAAGTTCAGATGAGAAGTAAATCATTTAATTAGGCAGATGTGTGTGAACCTGGGATCAGATTTCCAGCAACAAGTCGCTTCAAGTGAGAAAATTATACAACATTTAATAGAAATTTATTTCTAAATGTGTCACTGGAGTTCAGACTAGATCCTGCAAAAACAGAAATTATTAGACTGTTTACATCAGAGACAATAATTTATCTGCAGACTTCTGTCTCTTCAAAAAGTTACAGCAAGTTCTTATTCTTTTTCTAAGGAGATATTTCTTTGTTCCACCCCCAGCGTATTGATTCAGGGACATTTAACTGCACTCTCCTTGGAATCAGCTGCAAAATCATCCCAATCTTTAGACAATTTTGCTTCACAAATTCAAACAAACTGAATAATTTGCTGGCGAACGTGCATTTTCTTGATTTGAACTTGCCCAAGCTTGTCTCCTGGCTCAACCGAACTTACCTCCTTTTTGCACTGAATAGACACTTGGGTAGCCGTGTAAATCAGTATGTAAAAGGGTCTATGTATGTGTGTGGTGCATATACATTTAAATGTGTGTGTATATGTGTATACTGTAGGGATCTCTGTACATGTATATGCATATTTAAATGCCAAAAAATGCAGAATGTAAGGTCAAGTGAAGCATCTAACTTTAAGAAGTTGTACTGAGCCCTGGATGACATGACACCCCCCGAACCGCCATTATTTTTATTTGTTTACCCATTCATTTATATTTTTCCTTGTATGGGTTCTTGGTGTTTATCATGTTCTGAAAAATCACCCCAGTAAAAATAAAGTAAAAATAAAAAGACACACCATAAGGATCCAGAAAGAAGTGAAGCCCAAGATAGTGGATGATAGGAAGAGAGAATATTTTAAAATAAATCCTCTTCATCTCCATGGAAACTGCCAGGGCCTCATTTAAAACAAAGGCAGAGTCATAGGAGAGCACATTAGCAGAGATTTTAAGAGCTGGAATAAAACTTTTCACCACAATACAGCAAAAATAAGACATGATTTATGGTTTTGGCTGCTAGCTCCTAGTCTTTGTCCCACAGTGATGAAACAGTCTAGAGGTTTACTTGAAGTGGAGAAATTAGCAGAAGCTCTACACTATATTTAAACTGTGTTTAGTTTGGATGCCAATGCTTGCACGAGTGTTTTAGCTGAGTTTTTACTGGTTTTGGTGGGCTATATGGTAGGATTGCTGCTTCCTAGCATGTGCAAAGATTTTGAGAATAAGTCTCCATTAGCTCAGGATCCATCCAGGAACAGCCTGATCCTGAGCTCCCGTCTTCGTTCTTAGCTTTTACAGCACAAATATCAGCACCAATCGATCAGGTGTCCATGTTAGTTTCCATGAAGAGCCGGTGTCAACTCTCTCTAGATTTGCTGCTCACATCTAATCAACTAAAACAATCTTAGCCTTCAGCTCATCTTCAGGTTTACTGCAGCGAGTCGGATGAGATTTATGATCCTGCTGCTTATTCTGGATGTTTTTAATCAGCTTTGTTTCTGTGTGGAGTCGAGACCTTTTCTTTCTGCTCAGAAACGAGCAAAATGTCGAGCCACCCGAGATTCATCCTCATGCTGCAGGAAAACCAACAGAAAATAAATCACTTCTCCAGTCCAGACTCTCCTGACATTTGAGGAACATAATCAAGTCAAAGTCTGATTTCCTGTTGAAAACAGAGTTCAGCTGCAAAGATTCAGGATTTATTTACACTTTTCTCTCTGATTGTTTGTCGTCTTGCAGGTTCGAGATAACGCCACGTTGGTTCTGTCCACAGTTTTACACACACAGTCTTTCCACCAGCACCAGGACTGCCATGATGAGAGTATGAGCACACACACACACACACACACACACACACACACACACACACACACGTCTGACAGTCCAGTCTAACAAAACTAAATAAAATGCTCCGTTTGTTGCTTCATCTGGTTTTAAAGTCCAGAAATGAAGCAGAAAACATCAGTTTTATGACAGTTTTATGTCTCTGACATAAGAAAATCCAAACGAAGGTGTTTCAACTGTTTCCACCCTCACACCAACCGAGATACAGTCCCTGATATTTACATGTAGATGCACTTTTTCATCGTTCCAAGCATACATGGTAACATGGATGTATGTGAACTGGCAAGTCTGATAACTAAACAAAATAATAAGAATAATAGTACAAAATAAAAGTTTAATATCTTATTGATTGTGGTAATATAATATTTACATATTTGTTTTATGATAATAGTAATAAATGTAATAGTAATAATAATGGTGATGGTCATATTGATGTGGTGAAGCTCCGCCTCCTAATGCATGAAGGTCTATGAAGGCAGGTGTACATCCACAACTAAAAGAACAAAACTGAATTTTTAACTGATTATTAAACAGTTTCATTTTTCAAAAATATCAAATATACCTTTGTGATTAAAAAATAAAGCTTGGCTTTATATAAAATGAAAGTCTTTATTTGTAGGGCTTATAAATGACTTTTTATACCTATTTATTTTGTAAATAAATGTAGTGTGATAATGTTTTCTAGTAAACTAATAACAGTTAACATCTATGCTGCATGTTTACACAAGAGGTGAACCATAAAAAAGATTTAGAAAATAAACAAATAAACAAACCAAAAGTTTATTACAAGATTTAAGATGACACACAAAGTTCCATTTAGACTCTATTATTTCTATCTAACTAGAGTTACGGATGTTGTTGTTTGTAAAGGTCCTTTCAGAAACATTATAGGTACCTAAGTGTTGTTAGGTCTGTTATTAGTTAAAATGTATTTAAATGAATGTTTAAAACATTTGAATATAGTACAGAAATCTGACATTTTCAACACAAGCAGAGTTCGTTAACGTCACGGCAACAAGAAGCAGCATCCACGTGTACATATCTGTGCTCTCGCACATCAGGACTGCACATCTTTTGATTCCCATGTCTGTATGAAGCTGTGAAAACACGACAGAGCCACAATCAGAAGTGTCAAGTGTTGCTTTGTCATGTTCAGAGAACGCGCTGCTAGAGGACGACAACACCTACCACCTGGTGAGGCCAGCGGATGAAATCGATGAGGTGAAGTCAAAGAGAGGCAGCATGAAGGACAAAGCCATGACCAAGGCCATCACAGAGATCTACCTGACCCGGCTGCTGTCTGTCAAGGTGCACATGCAAACCCAGAAGTTACACCATCTTTCTGTTTCACAGCCTCTTATTTTCTTGGATTTTGTGTGTGTGTGTTTGTAACAGGGCACTTTGCAGCAGTTCGTGGATGATTTCTTCCGCAGCGTGTTGTGTTCGAGTTCCGTCGTCCCTCCCGCCATCAAATACTTCTTTGACTTCTTGGACGAACAGGCGCAGAGACATGAAAACGTGGACGAGGAGACACTGCACATCTGGAAGACCAACAGGTGTGCAACAATACACACACGATGGAGAAGGAAAGGGGAAAAAAGCCTCCTTTGATATATTATGTGTGTCACATTACATAAAATAGATTTTTATCTACAAATCAAGTTAATTTTATTTATAACTTCTGTTAAACTGTTATACATAACAAAGTATTTACTCTAATGGAAAGCTTTATAATAATAAGCTTTATTTATAAAGCTTATTATTTCATGTAAAGAACAGCTCACGCTTCATATGAGACATCAAAAGCATTACAGCAAGGTGCAAAAGAAAAGAGGAAAATTAATACAAACTAAAGAAAATAAGCTAAATAAAAATAGAACAACTATTTTTAGGGGGGGGGG
>JBAFTB010000026.1:6672019-6687733 GCA_037177355.1 Melanotaenia trifasciata | reverse complement strand
CCCCCCCCCCCCCCCCCCCCCCCCCCCCCCCCCCCCCCCCCCCCCCCCCCCCCCCCCCCCCCCCCCCCCCCCGCCCCACCCCCTCCTCTATTCAGGTGGCATGAGCTCCTGGTCCTGATGGAAAGGGAAGCCAGAGGGGAGGGAATGAAAAAGTCCAGGATGGGAGGGGTCAGCTTCGATCCTGGCTCAGTCTTGTCCCTGGCTGCAGCAAACCAGACTGTTGTTGAGGGTGTGAGGATGGATTTAGTCATGGCCGTGTAGAAGTTCACCATTCACGATTAGATTATATGTCAAATGCCAAATACTCTTCAACTTACTTTGAGATAATGTAAAATATTTATTACATTAGTTAATATGAGGGGAAAAGAACAAAGCCATCTTACTGTTTCTGGGAACAAACATTCCTGTTTAAAGCCATTTTGGTTTCTCAGTCTTGGTCTTCAGGACCCCTTGCCCTGCATATTCCAGCTCCTGGCATTATGGGCCACTGTCCTGCAAGTTTTAGAAGTTTCCCTGTTGAAATACAACTGAGCTTGATGTCAAGTCTGCTAATTTACCCTTTTATTTGAGCCAGGTGTGTTGCAGCAGGTAAACTTCTAAAACCTGCAGGACATTGGCCCTCAGTGATCAATTAAATGGTTCTCTAATAGCTTGTTAAATTCTCCAGAAAGCTTGCATTAACTTGAGTCAGATGTGTTACAGCTGGAGTTGGTGATCCCTGTTTTAGATGCTTTCTGACTCTAACACACCTGATTCAGATTAATGGACCTCCTTATCAAGATCTTTGTAGGCCTGTTAATGAGCCATTCATTGCTGCCAGGTGCGTTTAAGTACCTAAAACCTGCAGGACACTGGGTCCTGAGATCCTGGATTGACAAATGCTGCTTTAGACCATTTTCAGAAAACATATTATACTGTCAAGTTTGAAATTTCACAATCAAAATAAAGATTTTGCACATCACAAATGAAATATTAGAGCTTATACTTGTAGTGGGTTACCAAAACAAAATCAACCTGGGATACTGAGTTCCAGGTTTGACCTAATGTGGTCAAAATGATGCGTTTCTATTCAACGGGAAGCTAATTTCAGCCTGTTGTTGATGATGGGACCAGCTCAAAGAAATACAGAAGTACTTTTAGTTTGAGGGAACCGATTAAAGTGGCACAGAACCGGAAATAAATGGAGCTATTGGAGATGGTCTTGGGTTCTGACCAATCACAAACAAGAAATGATTTGTTTTGCACTTCAAGGCCACTATATCTATACAACTTCTTACACATCTGATTGGATTGCCTAGTTCCTTTACTCGTTCAGTTTTAGAACACTGACATCAGAAGTCCTGCAAAAGTAATTTTGGGACAGATATAAGACATAATCTTCTGCTTCAAAACTAACTTTAGCTTGGAAAAATTGATCAATTAAATCATCCATTTTTGGTTATTTCTTGAAGTCAGATTTCCCGTAGGGTAAAGAACGAATCTGTAAGTTAAATTGAAACTCTTGGCGTGAGTGAGGCGGCCTCACATGGATCATCCTGTCAGGAAACGCCTGAAACCGTCTGATTTGTGACTCTTTAACTGATTCAACGTCTGCCAGCGTCTCTTCAAAGCTCCTCTGAATCTCAGCTGGAGATCCAACCTGCTAAGAGAAATAATTATCCTGCTTCACAAACTGTGTGTGTGTGTTTTATATCTAATCAGCTCTACTGGAGTGTAATTATGTCCTCATTGCTGCTAAACTAGGCAGCAGACCACATGAAAGGCTGATTTAATTGGCAGGCTGTTATCAGGTCAGATAAATGATGACTGAGCAGAGGCGAGAATAAGGAGAAGTATGAGAGATAAACTGGCCTTGAGTTGAGCCTGTCAGTCATCAGAAACACACACTAACACGTCCGACAATGAAATATTCATTAGTTGTGGTGAATTATTGACACTGGATCAGTGTAGAGGAGGAGATGAAGGGTTGGAGGAAGGAGGGAAGAAAATGATGCATCAGCAGGTTATTAAAAGTCTGAAACTGAATGTCCACATTATTACTGCAGTCAAGTTTTAGTATCTTGGCCTGCACATTTCGCTTATATTAATGGCATGAGAAAAATTACCTCAACGAGCGGAGTCTTTTTTAGAATAATGGAAGTTGATCCAGAGACTGTCTTCATGTTGAGCTGATGTTATCATAGCGTGCTGTTTGAAAACTGGTTTAAACAGCCCTTTAGTTTATCCCTGAATATACAGCTGATAAATTCAAACCAATAAAAATTAAATTAAACAAAATAACTTAAATGAAACACAAATGACCACCGAGACCAAAGATCAACCAAACGAAAGGAATGCAAATAAGACTAAAATCAGTCAGCAAATGACCACAAACACAAAAAGACCACAAAGAAATGTGAAGCAAAATAGAGATGCACAACAATAAAAATCCCAGATGACTAAAGATGCAAAATAACCAAAGTTAAACACGATCAGAGAAAAAACAACCAGTAAAAACATCCACAAAAGCTTGACAAGAAAAAATAAAAACCAGAAGAGAAATGATTAAAAGTACACAGCAGAAAAATGCAAAACAATCAACCAATGACAACAAATACAAATATAAATGACCAAACTGATTAAGCCAACATAAGATGGAGGCAGAAACAGAAAACAGGATTTTCTACACGTTCTTAGCAGCCAGTGGACGGATTGATTGACAGGCCAAAAAATGGACAGCTATCCAAATAAATGCAACAAAAAAACAAACAAAATGAACCAAACAAGACTCAAAACATCTGATATGAGAACCAAAACACATCAGCCTGGGACACTGAACTTAAACGACCTAGAAAGAAAAGAAAGAAAAAGAGGAATAAAACAGACATGCAAAACCACTGTGATGAAATTAAACCAAAATCAAGACACAACAGAGCTGAAAAAGAAAGGTCGACATTAACCATTGTAATAAATGCAAAACAGCTAAGATTACTGAGCAAATGCACACAAACACAGCCCCTAAGGATGCCCTGTGCTTTCCCCTGCCAGCACTGGATGTATGCAGCATCCATGGAGGGGAGATCGGTGCCGATGACCCTCTCGACTGTCTTTATGACCCGCTGCAGTGATTTCCCCTCGGCCATAACACACTGATCTTTAACACGTCTCTTTTATTTGTGTGTCTGCAGCTTGCCTATGAGGTATTGGGTGAACATCCTGAGAAACCCTCACTTTATCTTTGATGTCCACGTCTCGGAGGTGGTGGACGCTTCGCTGCACGTCATCTCTCAGACCTTCATGGACGCCTGCACCAAGACGGAGCACAAACTCAGCAGAGTCAGTCCACACTTAGGATAACCAAACAAATTGTGTAACGGTCTCGTTCGAGGTCCGAGTCTGCAAGTCCGTTCAGACTGACCGAACTATTTTATGTAATTATAAGTCGACAGGAAGCAGCTGGTGAGATAAAGTCAGTAAAAGTCATTTAACAACAGTATCTCGCTTTAAATGAGACATCATACATCTTCTAATATATTCAGGTGTCTTCTGCAGACGAGGAGGCAGGCTTAATTAAACCCTGAACATCACAGACCGATGATGATTTACAAAGCAGGAACATCTTAGAAAATAGCTCTAAGAAGCCTTTTATACCAAAAGATGTTTCATGTGTTTGTCTTTTCTCCTTGTGACTGCAGGAGTCTCCCAGCAACAAGCTTCTCTATGCAAAAGAGATTTCCACGTACAAGAAGATGGTGGACGAGTGAGTTTACAGAACTGCATGTTCAATGAACAGATGTTACAGCGTTTTGGCAGAACAGCTGGGCAACTTGGCAAATAATGGATATGTTCATTTGAATTGAGCAGATTGACCAGTACACGTGTTTAATGTTTGCTTGTCAGAGTCTGGAAAGTAATCTGCTGTGACACAAATACCCATAAACACCTCATAAATAACTGATCCGGTTGTTTTGACTGTGTTACAGTTACTACAGGGGCATCAGACAGATGGTTCCAGTCAGTGACCAGGACATGAACACACACCTTGCTGAGGTGTCCAGGGTAGGTGCATCAATTCATATAAAATTTTGTGCATTAAAAGAGGAGCCTTTAATAAGGCTTAAGTAACCCACAGTGTTGGATTTTAAGCTAAAAACATGACTGTGTGGCTCCCGCTTGACCGTAACAATTGCAATCTATTGTGACTTTTATCATAACTTTAATATTATGGTAAAATATATTAAATTAATGATTGAAAAGTTAAATTTTAATTAGTGAAATTATCTTAAAAGTAACAGATAGCTGAAGGGCTGTAGACGTTTTCTGACTATAGATGAAATTTA
Source organism: Melanotaenia trifasciata (assembly GCA_037177355.1). Taxonomy (NCBI): domain Eukaryota; kingdom Metazoa; phylum Chordata; class Actinopteri; order Atheriniformes; family Melanotaeniidae; genus Melanotaenia; species Melanotaenia trifasciata. The sequence goes on along the minus strand of JBAFTB010000026.1, from coordinate 6,683,414 downwards.
ACACAGATACCAGTTTATGTCAGCAGGGGGAGCTGTTTTACCATTCAGTAAGATTTCACCTGAACTTAAATTATGAGAAAAATAACTAGTTTTACCATTCTACAGTAAAATGTTTCCCTTAGAAACGTCTTCAACATCCAGACGGTAGTTTTAACGTCTGTATGGAGAAGTTACGCACATCTTGCAGGGGTTCATTTTCTTCCATCATGGGGTTATCGTGTGGCTTAGTTTATACCTGAAGCTCTTCTGGTTTTGTTTTTCAAAAATCCCCAGGACATGGCCAGACACTGGCGGGGTGGGTGGTTTTCATAATACTCACATGGGAGATTTCAGATTCAGAGGTCTGAATTTATAACACAAATTTGAATATTAATCCTTAGATTACTCTGCCGTCCATTCCTCGTTAAACTGCCTGTTTTCTTGGTCCACTTTTCTCTATAAACTTCCCTTTCTCACCCAAACTGACGCTTCTATGGAGGATTTGAGCTCATATTTAACCTGATGCCTCTTCATTGTTTGTAGGAACACACTGACAAGCTGAACACCCAGGTGGCCTTACATCAGCTGTACCAGTTCGCCAGCAAGTACTACGACGTGGTGAGAAATACCTTTATTTAAAAGCTTTATTCTTACAGCTCAGTCATACCAGCTGCTTTATTATTTTTGGTGTCATGTTTCTGAATTTTAAATCATAAAATGCTTCTACACGGGGCTGTATTATCCTCCAAAGGGATCAGATGTTAAACAATGAGAGATCACATTTACTTTCAGCTTTTCCATGTGATTCTTCTTTAATTATTGGACATAATGTGAGACATGAGGTTGGGTTGTTGACCTCGTCAGAAAGGACAGGAGGAGGTGGGCAGGTGGGATTTGTTCCACCTTTAGAGACAAAACCTGCAGCTGGAAGGCAGCACAAAAAAGACTTAAATGTAGTTGGAAGTTAATTGTGAAGATTTATAACAATAAGCAGACAGAGTCAAATCTTTATTACACATCATAATGAAATTAAATTCACTTGATTACTGACATTAAAATGATTATTATAAATTTATGTTAATGTATGCCAATAAGGTTTTATTTATCTGAACATTACAAAGACAAATGTGTCCATTTTTATAACATCTTTTAACAATTAGGCTGTGTGTTTTTAATCACTTCATAAATCAGAAAAAGTCCAGAAAGAGTCAGATTTAAGGTTGTTTTTAGGAATAAAAAGTAGTGATAATAGAACAGAAAAATAGAAAATGTCCTTTAAATATGAGGATGGTGAAATAAAATAAAATGAAACAAAATAAAACTAAAAAAAAATTTAAATAAAAACATTTTAGTTAAAATAAAATATAATGTAATAGACTTTAAAGTAAAACAATAAAATAAACCAAATTTTAAAATAGATTTTTTTTTTTTTAAATAACCTCACAATGAAATTATTTTGGATCAAGATAAAATAAAATACTCAAATAATGGAATAAATTAAAATATTTTGAATAAATAAGTCATCATTATAAAACATTTCTCTGTAATTTACATAATTATCTTTTTTCTCCTGTATACAATATTTGGATGAAAGTAACAGAAATCTTGAGTTCCCACATTTTTTTCCAAGTTTGGATTAAATTGACAGACTGATGGCCGTCACCCTTATCAGTGATTTAATCATTAATGATCTCGCTGCATCCTGTGGACGTGTCCTATCTGCAACATGCACGTTTGGTTTAAAAAGCCTCAAATAAAAACGCTTCTTTAACGTTTTCACCTGTTCAATAAAACTGTTTGTTTTTTTTTCCATTCCTCAGATCATCCAGTCGCTGGACGAGGACCCCGCCGCCCAGAACAAGCAGCTCACCCTCCGCCTGCAACAGGTCGCCGCAGCCCTGGAAAACAAAGTCACCGACCTCTGACCTCACGGAGGGGGAGGAGCTTACAGGTGGCGTTTTCCAGGTGAGGACTGAAAGGAAGACGAGCTCGAGGACTCTGCTGAACATTTAACCGTGAAAAGACTGAAGTGAAAGCAGCTGTGGAGGACGGACGGAAAGTAAAGCGCTGATTTCTTCTTCACTTGTAAGCGAACTCTCAGCCAGCATCCCAAAACAAACAGCATGGAGGGAAGAAACATGGCTGCACATGGAGTTCTGGGAATTCAAAGTTATTTTTCTAAAGGTAGCTAAGGCGATGGGATTCTGCTTTGTTTGGCTTCTCTGGGCTGCGAGAACCAAGTTAAAAGTGCCACATGACAAATGAGGATTCAAAACGTTGGGAAATCTGAAGAATAGAAGTGAAGTAATCAGACAAATATTTTTATTTAGGTACTCAGCTTTTTTTTTTTTTTTTTTTTATTTAGAAGTTTGTGTTGGAAGTACAGCTCCTCCAGGACTCTTTATGACCACTTTCAAGTTACCAAACTGTGGATATCGAGCAAAATTTGCTTCTTTTTCCTGATCTGAGGTCAGTTTTTCTGCCTCACACTACACATTAATCAAGAACTTTGATGTCTTCTCAGCAGTAGAAGACGATGAAGTTTGCTTAATAATAAGAAAAAATCACCAACCCACTACGGTACACACCACTGCCTTGTGTCATGGTTGAACAAAGAACGGCAAGTTCAGGGTACGAGGAGTTCGTATTTAAAAGAAATCCACAGATTCTTCGTGTATCACGGCCAAACGCTGCTGTTTGTGTCAGACAAGCTGCAGTATGTTTAATGTTATTATTTTCTGCACATTCTTTACGCAACGTGAACGTATCTTAGTTTTTATGCTTTGGCGACGTCTTCATCGCGGCGGTCTGCATCATGTCCCGCACTGACGTGTGAAAGAAAATATACAGCTTTAAAAATCACCACTGCCTAATCATGTGATCTAAACAACCACTTTTACTTTAGATTTTTTTATCATTATCTGCATCGTGACACTGCTTTTCCTCATCTGTAAACTGCTGCGTTTGTTTAGTTTTACTGTTTAACAGTTTAGAGATTAACTGACTTAAATGTCTTCTGAAGGAAGGTTTTCTATGCATCCTTCAAAGTGGCTTAAAATAAAAAGGCTGGAAAATATTTGAGACAAACTGAATCCCAATTATAAGTCAGCTGGATGTTTATATCATGAGTTCTTGGAGCATCCCACCAGTTTTCTTTATCTCTGTGGAATAAAACCACTTAACTCCCAAAGCCAAAAATCTGGTCATCACATCAACATCAGTTATCATCCGCTGTATTAAACCGAATGGAAAACTTCAAATGCCTTAAAGATTCATGTCAGAGTTAAACCTGCGACAGGATAAAAGGGCCTAAAGAGGGAAAATAAACCTGTGGAATAAAGTCAGATGTTTGCTAGAAAATACCACAAAGATTAAAGTCCCTGACTTACAAGAGAAAAGTAAAGCAATGGAGGCCATGTCTGGTCTTTGTCTCTAGTTAAACTCCCAGTCCAGATGGTTCTGCTGCAGTTCCTGATCAGCTCAGATGCTTTTTGCAAGAGATTCTGCAAAAACTGGACCAGAACAACCAGCCTCATTACACACAAAAGCACAATTTCTGAGAAATCTTTTGTTTTAGTTTGTTTTTTTTCTCAAAGATTTGATCATTTTAAGTGAACAGCAACACTCATACACCATCGTAAATTCTCCATTTTTAAATACAGACATATGAATGCAAGACCTGTTTAGTCTGTTGCAATCAACCCAAAGCGATTCTCTTCATTAAAGCTTTAATGTCCTTCAGATCATTCTTCATTTAAAGAAAAAATAGTTATTTTTGTCCAACAAAACTTCCCCTGATTATTATCTGTGTTATTATTCCTTCATCAGCAGAATGTAGCGCGACTGAGGCTGGTTTAGTTTGCGTGTTTTGCAGTTTTACCCTTTTTGAGGATTACTAAGTAAACTTGTAGCAAAGAGAGACATAAAGCTTGTTTTGTCCCATTGAAATGGCCTTATTTGGAGGTTGACTCCTCCCCCAAAAAACCCAGTCCACTCTGATTGGTCAGCTTGAGTGCCCTGCTAAGGCTACGCCCACCACTAAGTTGTTGATTGGAGACTTCCTTACTACTATTTTAAAATAGTTTTGGGAACATTACAAATTTACAAAATATGTTTAAAATCAGCCAAAAACTCACAAGAAGGATTATGTGTAAAGATTTAAACATCAGATCTGATTTCTGTGAACTTAAAGTAGATAAATGAAGCAGAAAATAAGAACACATAAGTGACTTAAATAGAATATTTTCCATTTTGCGACTGAATAAATGATCTTTTTGTTTTAGTCATCACCATCACATCATTACATTTTTACCTCATTCTTTTCCTCCTGAACCGAGATGCTTTGTGCATTGAATGCAACATGAGTTGATCACAGTTCCCCTCCTTCTTCCTGCCCTCCGTTTCACAGAGAAAAGGTGCTTCTTTTCTTTCAGGCATTGAGGAATGGTCATCTAGCCTTTCAGTCGGGTTCATATAAATCACATTGGGGAATTAAATGCCACTACTTCAGGGTACCCACCTTGTGAGTAGAGCTCAAGAAAGTAATTGGAAAAAAAATTGTTTTGTGTTTTAAAACTGTACAGAAGGAAAAACGCCTCATAAGCTGGTTGCTTTCTCCTTACAGCATTTCTTCTGAAAAAGAAAAAGAGAGAAACAAAAAAAGAAAGCCATTTTGGTGCCAAATAACTTTGCTTTCACTTGTGTGTATTTTGAGCGTAGCCAGAAATTTGTGGAGCTAGCGACGTGTTAAATAATCTGGTGGTACTTTTATAATAAAAAAAAACTGTAAAAAATGTGAAGCTTTCACAGTTAAAAGGCAAACAGTTAGATTTGTTTTAAGATGTTTGAGTTGCATTGTGTTGCTGAAATAAGAAAACAGGAACCAATCTGCATAGTTTGAGCTATCTACCATGTGTTGAGACCAATATTTTCTCCTCTGCCGACGCTTGCTTCTTTCTGCCTTCTCTTTGTCACCAGCGAGTGCCTTAAAGACTTCAAGTGGAAGCAATTTGAAAGGAAAAATTAACAGAGGCCTCTGAAGTACGTGTATTCATTTAGATGGTTTCTGCATGGTTGGTTTTTAATCAGAGGATCATGGGAAGTAGGAGCTTTGGTCAGGGGAGTCCATAAAACTCAATATAACGCAAATGTGGCCAGCAGGTGGCAGTACAAGCTACCTTACACATGAGCTACTGATGGCTAACTTGAAACCAGCGATGCTGTCGGTGATTACTTACGAGAGAGAAATGGTCAGCAGCGAGTATTAGTTATATTTATTCTCTAGAAGCAGAAACAGTCTTTTAAGAAACAGCTTCTGAGACAAGCTGTTTCTATTTTCTTCTTTTAAGCATCTATTTCAGAAGAGTAAAAGTAAATTTGCGCTTAGTATAAATTCCATAAAAAAACTTTGTAATTCAGAATCTGAAAGTGGTCAGCGGACTTTCACACCACAGGCTGGGGTTCAAGTCCCAAAACTGAGATCCATCCTCTCCGTTTCTAAATCTTTCACTTGGTTTAGATTTACAAAACTACCTGTTTTCTGTTGAAGAGCAGAGAAAGAAAAGTAAAAAAAAAAAGGGTTTACACCACACGTTAGGTTTGTTTCTAAAATAGTACTTAGAATATTCAAAGCAGATGCTGCTTTTTAAGAACTTTACCTCCTATTTTGAGTGTAATTCAGTTACCAAAAGAAAGATGTATGAGTCTGATGGTGATAAATATTCAGGTTTTCTGTTGGTATGTCAGTAATCTCATTATCCTGATTGTGGTCATGATAATTAACAGGATGGTGATGATTAGTGAGACAAGGCGGCCTCGGTAATGATGTCCTTTTTCAACTTTTTTTTCTTTTTGTTTTAGTTGCTGATTAGTGAGGTTAAGCCAGAAAAATGTCTTTATTAGGTTTGGAAAATGATTGTTGTTTGTTCTGAAAGAAGAAAAAAGTGTGAACATAAACCCTGGTTAACCATAAAATGTGTGTCATGTTTATGTTGAAGATCTATAAGAACATTAAAATTTCATCAACCTAATATAATTTTTACACTTGCTTTAGGCGCTTTTTTTCTTCAGCTTTTTTCTATAATGAGCAGATGCACATAAGAAGGGATTAAAACAGCTTCTGACTTTAAACATCACTGACACCTTTCTGCTTCTAAAGAACAAACATGGCTGTCAGCTTCACCTTCTTTGTTTACTGAAGTTTAGCCACATCACGACACTGGTCGCCAGTTAAACCATCTTGAAGCTCATTTTGTTTGAAAATCTTCTCGTCCTTTACCTGACAAGTTTTGACTTTTAGGCACCACAAACCATGACATCAGCTGGGTTTCCATTTCCTTTGATGCATAAGTGGAAAGCTTGAATAAATAAAAAAAAATATGGAAATGTTAAAAGAAAAAGGAATTCTTCTAAAGGCAAAAGTTAATCTAAATAGTTTATCTTTGTGTATTTGCACAAATCATGTAAAACACCCGGTCGTGTTATTATCTGTGTTAAACCCGGACGGATGTTTGAGTTGTTTTCAGGTAAATGTAAAAGTGTCACGTCCAGCATTTGTTGGAATATCTGTGTTTTCATGATGTGAAACTGAAGCATATCTGAGAAACATTGTCTAAGGCACAAACAAACATTTTCTGAATGTTTATATGAAATTATTTTCTGGTTCTGAAGCTCTTTGCAACACCATAAGGGTTATCCAGTGTGTGTTTATACCGCTGTAATGGAGTTTGTATGTCAAATCCAGGGTTGCCATTGTTTATTCTTGTAACATGATTGTAGGAGACAAATGGTTTGGATGGACCAAGTATAGACTTTGAAATGGACTGAAACAGCACTACAAGTCACCGGAACTGGACTGAAGCCCAAATCGGTGACTCTTCAGAAGAAGTGGAGAAGTGGGCGGAAGATCCAGATCTACAAAGTCCAAATACCCAATAAAAGATGTTTATACACATGTCGTCTTGTTTCATTTCACCTCTGTGTGACAGAGTTACGATATCGAGTTTAATAGACCGTAATGAAGAGTGTGTTTCCTTAATTCTTCGCATTGGAAACATGAACGTGGGTCTTTGCTCCAACATTTGTCTTGCACAGTATCAAACCCACATTTTGGTCATTAGTCCCAACAATGAAGTGCTTTAATCTTCTTTTTATTCTATTAAACTAAAATGAAAAGATTTTTTAAGTTCCATTTTCAACAATGAAAAGGTTTCTGTTCTCATTTAAATGGTAAAAAGTCTATTTATTCACATTTTAAAGGTGCAGCTTGTAACAAAATCAAAGGTCAGTGACAGAAAAGTTTAATCCATCATTAAAAGCTGTTTCTATTGGTATTTAATCATTTTAATAAAATATCATTTTTATCTCAGAATGAGACATTTCTATCTTGTTTGCAGTGGATCCACATACATGGCTGCTGACCTATTTGTGCCACCATTTTACTACGGTGTCTCTGAATGGTCAAACAACTGTGTGAAGCTTTAAAACTGCAGCACTGGATTTGTTTAATAGGAGCTAGAGCACCAGTTGAGATAAATAACGTCTTAAAAGGACCAAAGAGGAAGACGGTACACGTATACAATGTTGAAGTAGGTGCCTGTATCATCGTTGCATGTGAGGCCACTGGATCCACTCAGATGAAAACATGTTTGGAATAATTTTGGCCACTCATGGCCACCGTCCATCCACAATGTGGGTAATTTCTATGCCCATCTTTACCACTAGATGTCAGTAATTCTTATACACTGTACATTTAGCAAAAGAGAGGATTGGACACCATTTTAATTAATTAGAAAACAGTTTAGAGAAAACTTGTCTAAAAAGCTTATTTATATCCAATATTTATGAGTCATTTTCAGGCCTATTTTATATGATGTAAATGTAAGATTTTATTTAAGTTTTGAGGGACTTGCAGGGAAAACGTGAGGTTGCATGCATGCTTCAGGTAGACATAAACCCTCATTTTTAAATAATTCTCAAAGATTTATCACTAGGGATGGTAACTGAGAACCATTGTCACTCCAGAACGGTTCCAAATTTTCCAAAGCATTGGAATAATGCAGCTCTGAGCTTCTCGATTTCTCTGTTAGTGGCAGGAGGTGCTGGCCAGCGCCCGGACTATAAATCAATACCCCTAAAATTTAATTGGCCACCCCAGTTCTGGTGGTAGCTTGTGAAGTTTATTAACATGGGAACCAAGGAAAGCACCTATATTCTTGTTTTATCACTATATTATTATTTGCATTGTGATTTTATAATTAGCCATCTTTTATCTTTGTTTTTATTTTATTTCTATTGTTGAAATAAACTGTGTTGATTGGTCATTGGTCTGTGTGTTTACTTGTAATAAATCATGTTTTTGTGACTAAAACCAATAAGCTGTTTTTCAAAGTTAATTTCTTTAATAATTTTCTTTAAGAATACAGCATCAGAGTGCATTTAAATGCCACAGATGCTTTGACTGCAATTTTGATTTCAATTGTGCAATAATAAAAAATATATATTATGGAGGCTATTAGAAATTAATAGCGTAGCGTAGAAATAATAACGTTAATAGCCGTATTTATATAAATACAACTTTTCTGATTAAAAGCCTAATCAATATTAAAATTACAAACTAGAAGATTCTGAGCCAATCATGCTCATTTGGATCAAAATCTTTTAGTCAATTGATGGATGGATTATGCTGATTGCTGTTCGGATTAGCGTGCATGAAAAGACACGATTTAACTGTCGGGTAGAAATTATCCGTACCCCACATTCCTGTAACGTCATCTGTAACTTAATCCCATACTTTATATTACCGCTTTGCACTTTTCACTTTATTCAATAAAGTTTTTTTTGTTTTTAAAAGAAAAAGCAACTAATGGCTGGTGGAAAATGTGGCAGGCCCAAAACAGAACTGATCAGTATTTTAAAAGAATTTAAAAAGGGTATTAATGAGGTCTAAACTGAAATCAGTAAACTAAAATAAATACACACTGCTGTTTTGTTGTTTTTGTTTTGTTTTTTTTTTGTTTGTTTGTTTGTTTTTATATCAGAAATCACAGCTTCTTCTAGTGCTGTTTATGGAAGAAGACAATGGTAAAATTCTATGATTGTTACAGTGATTTATTCCGTTCAAACATGATGAATTCACATCATTATCAAAATAACTTATCAGGCTCATGTAAACAGGTCTGATCAGATTATAACTCGAATGAAGAGAAAATATTTGTTCTTATAAACACGACTAATGATCTCACTTCAGTTGTGGTCACTGCTATATATTGATTGGCCACCCATTAAAAATCTTGATTACGCCCCTGCTAGCGCAGAGTAGTGCTCAAATTATGTGCTTTTTTTATGAACAATCTTCAGTGACAAAATGTAAAGCAGTACAAATAAAATGTCTTTACCATCTGGACAAGGAACAATGAAAATATTGTACGGTAAAAGAAATTAAAAAAAAAAAAAAGTTTGTTTGCATGTGATATGTGACCAACATGTTTGCATACCAGGGGAAGAACACAGCTACAGTTCATAAAGAGACATTACAGTTTATAAATGCATTACAGGAGCTAATGACTTTGGGGTTGTTGCTTTTGGAGATGGTCAAAATGAATTATTTTATCTTTGATCAAAACAATAAAAAGTGGCTTACTGTGTAGGAATTTACATTTATGAAAGTTGAACTTTGCTGGGAATATGATGAGATTTATGCTAAATTTGTCATGGTCAACTTTGTCAAAAGAAAATCGTTTCCCATTTAAGGGAGAAATCATCATGTACATTAGTTTCCATAAAGAAGGTCAAATCTTTCCATAATTTTCTAGAGAAACACAATTCCAGGACAAGTGAGTTTCAACAGAAGAACTGCAAAATGTACAGTTGGTGTTCTTGTCTTTCACAAATCTGGTTAGGTACTGATTAGTGGGGTAAAACTGGTGTAAATATTTTAAAAGATACTTCTTTTATTTTATTGTTTAGTAAAAATTTGTTCGGTAAAAGCCAGATTTTTTTCCAATTAATATTTGGGACAAAATAACTTCAGTAAGAGTGGAGACAGTTACTGTGTCCTGTTTGAAACAGACCACGAATTTCTCTGTTGTTTTTCTTGTCAGTAGTAAAACAGATTTTTCCCACAGCAGCGTCGGCTACATTCAATAAAGGAGGAACTTCAAGCAAATGACGTGCTCTGCTATGTGACTTGACGTGTTCTTTACGTCAGTAGAGGAGAGAAGTGGCGGAGGTCTGCCTGATCTGCACCTACAATTATTTTCCTTTTAAATTTTCAGTCCAGTCGTTAAATTAAGGGAATAACTTCCTGTTTTCTGTGAATGTCGGAAATATTAGCAGCTCATTAACTAGCATTTAGCTCAGGTGCTTACAGGTGTGGATGTATTTAATGGAGGTTTTAGTGTAGACAGACATGCTGTTAATAAGGTTCATTCTGAAAGTGAAGTGTTGAAACCGTTTTAAATAATTGATTATAATATTATTTACATGTTAGGCAAGGCAAGAGTATTTGTATAGTACATTTCATGTACAAGACAATTCAAAGTGCTTTACATAAAACAAAAGCATTACAGCAGGGTTCAGGAAATAAGTGCATTAAAACATACTTCAAAAGAAAAAAAAATAAAGAAAAACAAAGAAAAAGAGCAAAAATAAAATAGATAAAATGTAAGAAATAAAAGTCCCAGTGTGAGGAATTAGCAGTTGTGTTGATAAAAGGCAGCAAATTAAAAAAATTTTAACCCTGATCTAAAACTGCTGAGTCAGCAGACTTGCAGTTTTCTGAGAGTTTGTTCCACATGTGAGCAGCATAAAAACTGAACACTGCCTCTTTATGTTCAGTTTTGACTCTGGGAACAGAAAGTAGATTAGGCCCTGGGACCTGAGGGATCTGGTTGGTTCATAATGAAACAGAAGATCCTGAATGTGAATGTGAATCCTGAATGGTTTAGGACCAAAACACATTCTGGTCTTTGTCAACTAACAGCAGGATTTTGAAGTAAATTTCTTGACAGTCAGGAAGCCAGAGTAAAGATCTGAGGATTGGAGTTCTATGATCTATTTTCTTCATCTAACTGATGTAAGTTCTGGCACATTCAATCTTTAATTTGGTTGATACAGTTTATAAGAGTTTGGATCAGGCTGTAGTCTAATGGTGAGGTGGTTATGTAGATTTGTGTGTCATCAGCATAACTGCGGTAACATATTTTACATAGTTTTTTTTATAATAAGCCTCCAGCTCATTTTATACTAAAGTGTAGTTAAAAAAAAACGTACTTTTTTTTTAAATAAAACTTTATTTAAACTTAATACAACTCTTCTGAGGTTGCTGATTCGCCACAGTCCTGTGTGCAATGAATTGTGGGAGAAAAGAGGCCGCGAAGGATGCATCACCAGCATCCTTCGTTTGAGGCCAAACGAA
>JBAFTB010000026.1:6661099-6671919 GCA_037177355.1 Melanotaenia trifasciata | reverse complement strand
TTTGAGGCCAAATGAAGTGCGGATTCGAAGGGTGGATTCGGAGGGTCCTTCAAATTCTGTGAATTGGGACAGTACTTGGCGCACCGCGATGACGTATGTGGCCGACGAATCCGCACTTCGAAGTGTGCAGACCCTGAATTAGGACACACCTGCAAACAGTTGCGGCTGGCTTTTATTTCCTCAGAGCGTAGCTGCAGCGTCGCTGATTGGCCAGGCAATTATCCAATCAGCTGGTAGAAGGTAAAGATGTGGTGCATGAAGCCAATCCTCAGCAGATGGGAAACAAGGTGTGTGATGGCACACAGGCATTTACATGCAAAATGACAGTCATCAGAGGAATGACAGGGAGCTGTAACAATTTTATGTGATTGGTAGCATGTAGATGTTGAACAGCAGTGGTCCCAGGAAGGAGCCTTGGGGCTCATGATAACCTCTGTTTGGGTTTTTTTTGTTTACAATAACAGTACTCTCAAAGCAAACAGGAATGGTCAGACAGAGCAACATCCATCACCACAATCTTGGAACTATTCAGACCTTCAAAGATGACCAGAGCCAGACAGGGTCCTCTGTGGTGCATTTTTTCTCTTAAATGCTTAGTTAGACCAAAGTTATCAAGAACACAACACAATTCTTTGGTTAACAGAATATTGGACACCTTCATTTATTCACATGGTGAAATTTCCTGGTTAACCCATAGATGACATAATTGTATTAGTAGTGTGTTTTATTCTATTGCGTTCTAGAATGAATTAATGTGTTTAAACATTATTTATCAGCCACATCTGTAGTTTTGGCATTTGTCACTTTGAAGATAATATTGATCTTTATAATTTTGTAAATATTGTTTGTGATGGGGTTGACAAAGATTTTTCAGCTACAGTTTATTCTGTTTAGGATATCGGCTACTGAGACAATTCTTTTGACAATAAACTTGTTTTGTATCCTTATTTCTTCTTAGAAAATTGGATCAACGACCAAAAATGTAATAGGTAAAGAACCAAATCGATAGACAGAATCAATAATGGCATCAGTATCAATAACATATTACCAATTTCATCCTTATTTCTCACACCAGTGAAAAATAAGCATTATCTTGAGGTAATGGCATTTAAGGTGCAGGATGTTACCGTTACTGACATCTAGTGGCCATTTTGAAGATGGCAACAGTTTTAAATCACACTCGCCATCATCTTCTGAACTTTGGTCTTTTTCTAATGTGGTGTTTCTTCTGAGGTAAAAGTACCCAATTAAATTATTAGAAAATGATAAAAACATTCATTTTTGCAAATGAATTAATTACTGATAGAAATCAGCTGATTACCAACAGCACTTCATTCAGGAGACATGACTACATTACTCAACCTTAAATCAGTTTAAATCTATTTCAATACAAGTCCAATAAAATATATCAGTATAAGTGAAAAGTCTTTATATACATTTTAGCACCTTTTGTGAGGAACACTTTGACTTGTGAACTGAAGAAGATGACGACCAAACCAGCAGCCTTCAGACTGACCACTCTGCCTCCTAACACTACAGCCACCCTTATTTTGAAGGTGAAAAGCTGTCTAGCTAAGGAAACCTGTCCTTTTATCAGCATATATTAAAGGAGAGGATACTTTACCACAGCATGTGGTTAATAAAGCTCATATTTAAGTGAATTCATTACATTCTGAATTTACAGAACTGAGACATTTACCAACAAGATTTTAACGCAGTGCTTCTGAATAACATATGTTCAGTCCCTCAAACAACCAGAAGCTGAGTTATTACTCACAGGAACAGTATCTTCACAACCCAATGACGCTTGAAAACACATTTGAAATTAAACCCTTGCATCCAAATTAAGGATAATCAATAATATGTTAGGAAAATAAGCTGTTGATGATTATTTGATTGCAGCTTTTACCTGTGTTCAATTTACATCACAAAAAAAGAGCTAAAAATGTATAGATCTGCTTATCTGCACCAGACAGATTCTGTGCAGATCTCCTTTAAAAATCTAAAATAAAACAACTCAGCTGAATATGCTTAATATTTGTTTTTACTGGATTAATTTTATCCAGCTAAAAAGGCTGCATTAAAGTGTAACAACAATGCCCCCCTGTGTTCATATGAAGAGTTATGTCTTTAACAGTCTTGACTACCAGAATGAGAAATTATATTTTCCTTACTTTTGCACTAGTAAATAAGCTGATAATTTGATTTATGGCATTAAAAATGTTTCTCATTATGTGACAATACAGGATATTTACAGGTTGCTTTATATCCATTTTATGCCTGTTTTTGCAAATTTGCAACAAACCTCCTCAGGCCTTTATTTTATTTTATTTTATTTTATTTATCAAACTAATTCATTGTTTTCTATTTGCTGATTTTTAAAAAAATACCTTTTATATATTAAATACATTTTATTATTAATTTATTTAATATTTGTCTTTTCTTTTATTTCATGCTTAATGTACATTTTTATAAATAGGATCATTGTTTCACAAACCAGAAACTGTGTATTAACTAATCTTCATGCACTGTAGAATAAGTCAGTCCAAATCTAAACATCATTAGTCTTGCAGTTTTTCAGCAAGACCTGGTCTAATGTGGTCAAAGTCCCCAAAACAAGCAGTGCAGGTTCCCTTTGTTTACATCACAAATCAGAAGCTAACTTCATCAACGTCAGGCTGAATATTTCCTCCATCCAGACTCAGCATGTGTTTCAAAACGAAACAGTTTTATTTTATTTGTCTTATTCAAACAACTGCATGTCATTTCTAACTGTACATAGTTATGTACTCACAATTCTCCGCCCCATGTGGGCGTACGCGCAGGTGAGCATACGCCCACCTGTGGACGGAGAGCATGTCGAAAGACGTGGCATTTTGGTTTTTGCATATGGTATTGTTTCTGTTTTTCTCGGGGTGGCCCTCAGGACCATCTTCCCTGCATGTTTAAGATGTTTGCAACTCCGGCACATCTGATCACATCACCTGATCACATCAGTTAAACTGCTACTCAACTTCTTTGCGAGACCTAATGAGCCATTCATTTCAGTGAGGTGTGTTAAAGTATGGAAACCTCTAAAACATGCAGGGCAGGAGGTCCTAAGGTCCAGGAATGTGATTGGCATTCACAAACCATACCGGTAACAAAACTGATGTACTGTTGCCTACGTTTACAACTATTCATCAACATCTTTGCTATATGTGGTCTAGCATTGGTCTAGAGCAGGGCTGTTCAACGTCAGCACTTTAGGACTACCGTCCAGCAGGTTTTGGATGTTTCCTGCTGTAGTGCCTGAATCAGAACAATTGGTCAACATGCTTGTACAGGACTAGAGAAGAAACTATTAGGAAGAGCCATTTAATTTAAATCAGGTGTGTTGGAGCAGGGAAACATCTAAATCCTGCAGGACTGCAGCCCCCAAAGACCAAAGCTGGACACCCCTGGTCTAGTCTGCAGCTGGATCTATCAACCAATCATTTTCAAAGCCCAGTTTAACTCCTGATTGATCTCTTAAATATTACTAACCAAACTACCTCATTCTTTATTTTAATTGAGTTGAAATACGTCCAACCCTGTATTTATCATGATCAGTAACCACTATGTGAACAAAGACAGGTCAGCCTTTACCCAGGACGATAGTTGATGGCTAAATAAAATCAAATAAAATTCCCATTAATATCCTGAAAGCATCATGGGCTTGCCGACAATAACCGTTGGTGTTTTATGGTCAAAGAAACAACAGGCTTCTGATGAAAGAAGTTTATTGGGTTTCATGTGTCTCAGGAACTAAATTTAATAGAATTTAAAGATCTTATAGAAGTGTTTTAAATAAACTTGAACATCTTAAATACAAACAATAAATAAAGATGTCATCTGATGCTTTATACTAATAGCAAAAAACTTCTTTTGTACCAGCTTCTTCGTAAATTTCCCATAAAGAAAACAAAGGAGTGCCAATTTTAAGGAAAATAGAAATTTAAAGTAAAGCGGCAAACCCACAATAAAAATACATTCCTTGTCAAATATGCAATAAATTCTTTTAGAAAGTGACTTTGGTTTCTTTCTAGGAAACTTCTTGTAAATGAGCTGGAGTTAAGAACAAAACAAAAACCACTCCACAAACGCACATGAAGCTGAGTTTCACAAGTGTTGCTGTTGAGAGATGAAGACAGAAAATTTGGCTCCAGTTAAGGAATCAAAAATCCCTCCAAAAAGTAAAAAATAATGAAAATTATTAAGTCAGGTGTTTTGTGCGTGTGTGGGTGTATCCAAATTCAGATATCTTCTCAGCTCTCAGCTAAACAACAGATTAAATAGTCCCAAACAAATGATACATTTGTTAAAAAACAGAGCTGCTATGAGGTTATTCAAAGAAATCCTACAGAGGTTTTCAGCAAATTTAGATAACTAGTTCTGACTTTAAACACGTCAATATTACCCAAATTGTTTGTTCTCTGAAAGCCTTAAACTTCAATCTAGTAACAAAAACAAAACTTCAACCAGACATATCCTTATTTTTAAATTGATCAATTATTAAATCAGTGCAGATTTTTTAAGACACTTTAATTCAAACTCCACACAAAAGTGAAACTGAACTTTTATCTAATTTAATATTAATTTAACTTAAGAGGCAAACATAACCAAGACACGTGCGTTTAGTGAAATGTCTCAGCTGAGGTAGGTGGGGACAGACAGATGAGGACAGGAGGTGACGTCTCAGCTGAGGTAGGTGAGGATGACCGATTGTATGGGTAGCCTGCAGACCGGACACAGCTTGTTCCTCTTCTTCAGCTTCCTGGCGCAAACGTAGCAGGACATGAGGTGTCCGGTTCGACCGTGGACAATGCAGCCGTTCTTTGGCCGGGACTGACAGATAAGACAGGGGTCTAGACACGAGTCCGGCAGCCGCCACTCAGCCGACACACTGCGCTCCAGCTCTGGAAGCTCCTGGAGCGATGCTGGCGGAGCAGCTGGAGGAACGATTGGGGAAGTTGGGAGAAGTTCCTGGGAGTCGCAGGATGAATAAGAAGAGGAGGGCTGCGACTCAGGAATCCAGAGGTTCTCCTTTGAGGAGGAGGAGCAGGGCTGGGAGGGTGAGAGGAGATCCTGGGAGTTGGGAGCAGATGAGGTGGAATCAGACAGACACTGTGAAGGGAGAGCAGTTTTCGCTTTTTTTCCATCTGGAACGTCGACTCCATCATTGTCCTCAACATCCGAGCCTTCAGGAGGAAAAACAATCTTATCATACTGTTAACAAAATGCAGCCTAATTCAGTGTTCATATGACGCGTCAGCAGCCATCTTTTAATCGTAGGACAGAACAGTTTAGATGTGGATGAAACATCCGTGATTTTTTTTTTTTTTAAGCAGAAGTGCAGACAAAGTTCCACTAAACTACCTGGAGTTTCTTTGGCAGGTGATTGGCTGGTTGGTTTTGTGGGCAGGGCTTTAGGGCTGGAGGTAGGATTGTTGACTGACACCTCGGGCAGCCAATCGTGGCGCAGAGTCCAGCAGCGGAGACAGTTTCTGGGTAGTGGCGGGTTCAGCTCGTCACAGTTCACACACCGCCAGTAGTCCTGAGGTGGAGATGCACAGTTAGACCTGAACGACGAGGACGATGTTTTATACACACTTGTGTTTATTCTCACAGCTTCTGTGATCTCTGTGTCTTCATCGAACGAGTCATCGTCATCTGCCTCAAAGATGGTCACCTCATACACCTGGTCACAGGTAAGAAGAGTTGATTAGGAAAAAGAAGCAATCAAAACCTTTAAAAAAAATCAATAATTTAGAAAGGGACTACTTTCAGTGGTGGATTAATTCGAACTTTTGTGGAAGTTTTTATTAAGTTAGTTTTAAGAAAACTGAATTTTTGACTGCAGGGGTTAAAGACTGGAGATCTTGTGGGGCAGGTGGGGGGTGAATACCTGGTCATCTGCAGAGAGAGACGCATCATCTTCATTATAATCGTCCGAATCGATGGACTCAACCTCAAATTCAACGCTGAAGTTGTCGCTGTCTGAGTCTGAAGCTGCAACTGTGACCTCTGACCTCTCAGACTGAACACACACAATACAAATTATGAACATCAACAATATTGATTTAAGTGTGTGTGAGTGTGTGTCACTTACTGTGCTGTTCGAGTCAGATGATTGGCTGCTGTGTCTGTCCCGTCCGCTTCCAAGTCCACCAATCACACACCACGACAAGCTGTCATCAAAGGTCAGGGAGTAGCTGTCAGACCTCCTCCTCTTCCTACCTTCCAATTCCTCTTCCTCCTCAGACTCTTCCTCATCATCCTCCACGATGCGTGAGGTGCCTGTGGCCATCAGACGGGGTTGAGTTTACTTCACAGGTTTGTGTCTCAGCGGTGATGAGGTGTGGAGGACAGACTCACCTGGGTCGCTGCTCCGGCAGCTCCATCTTCTCCTTCTTCGCCTCCTCCTCGCGTCTGGAGAGGAAGGTCGACTCTCTGTAGCCTCCACCTAAAAGACATTTTAGTTTTAGTTTAAATTCAGACCTCAATTTTACTAAAGCAGCCCTGTAGGACAGTATGAGCTACAGGACTTAAAAATCTACCATCTTATTTATTTTATTCATCACATTGTCTCATCTATTAAAATCTCAAAGCATATTTCATCTCCAAACCTCCCCAAACAGAAGTGTTCGTATTGTTCTGGCTTCAGATGTAAAACTACAGCCTGCAGTTTACAGCAACATCTGGATGTTTCTACTGTTAGATGTGTTTCTTACCTCCGTCCTTCTGTCTGTCTGGCTGTTTTGGGCATCATCTGAGTTCGTTGTTGAATCTTAATAAGAGAATTTAGATAAGAGAAGGTTATTTTTTATTTTTCAGAATTTAAGAAGCAGTACAGAATATATCTGATTTTAATCCTTTTATGTCTGGTTAAAAGCTGCAAAATTCAGTTTTTAATTCACCCTTTTATTTAAAAAGTAAAATAAATAATTTAAAACAGCTTTTTGAGTACACAGCCAGTCTGGGTTAATTTCTTGGGTTGAGCTTTGGTTACCCATCCCCCTTCATTGCAATACAAAGAATAAGGAGAGGAAGGTCACAGGGAAACACAGAGACGTCCTACCTTGGCTTTTCACTGCCACCAGGTTCTTTGTGATCATTGCAAACAAAGCTCTGAAACAGAAACAAGTCTAACGCTTAATAGACAGAATTTTTCCAGACAGCCGATGAAGTCACTGCAGAGCCAAACAACAATCCAAACGTTCTTCTTAACTCACCGTGGCTCTCTCACAGAGAAGCTGTCGACCCCCAGCACTCGTCCCAGTGCATCTTGAGAGCAGTGGACTATGTGCTGCTGCTTCTGGTCGTACAGCTGCTTCTTGATGATGTACTGACCCAGGTAGAACATCACCTGCAGAGCACAAACAGCCAGTTAGCTTCTCACATCCCATCGCACTGAAGCAATACAAGGAGTCTTCATTTACAGATGTAAGTTTCTATATCTGTACAGGAACAGATACCAGAAATGAACAAGCATTTCTAGATGCTAAATCTAAAATGTAAACTAATTATAAATCCAGTAAACAGAGAGGACGTAAATGCATGCTACAGTTAACGATGATGGAAAAGTGTGTGAAGATCTGCTGATTTTTATCTAACCATGAACTCCACAACTAGTGGTTTCCTAAATATTAAAGATGTCTTTCCTGACATCTGCAATAGTTCAGACTAAAGGCCCATTTATGCTCCCTTACGTACGTAAATAGCGATGTCCGTTTCAAACGTCATACGTCGCCATCCTCATACTTCCATGCGTCTTTTGCATTGCCATGGCTATTAAGTCAATGTCTTAACAACTTAGTGGGCAGTGCTGAGTTCAGAGTTCACTCCCGTAAGCTGACGTCAGTTTTAGACACCACTTGGCAGCGACAATGTGTCGTTATAAAGGTTTTTACAACCACCCAACACACCCCAAACACTATTTAGTCTTCAAAGAATTTCTACAGTTGTTGTGCTCGTCTTCATTCTTCTTCTGCCCCCCCCGTCCTGATCCTTCTCTTCTTCTCTGGTTTTTTTCTTTCACTGGTCACATGTCAGCTATTCTGCTCAGCACTGCCCCCGTGATTTCCAGTGGTATTGCTCCATCGTCAGTGTCAAGCAACGGATAGCTAAGCTCCCTGAAAACGGACCAAATTACATGCGTAACCAACGCAGGAGACAGATGAACTGTCCTTCCATCTGTGTATCCGTCTCCTGCATCGAGCATAAATGGGCCATAAGTGCTGTGTACCTCCTTCATGGTGAGTACATCTTTTGTGGCTCCGGCTTGTTGCAGTAAAGAAAAAAACTCTTCCTTTGGTTGGACCTGAACAGAAACAGGAAAAGGTTCAAGTCACACAGTAAACAGTCATAAACAACAGTTTAAAAATAAAAACACCTCTAGCAATTGCTCTCACCAGTTTGTTTTCATTTGTGGTTTCTGCATCAGCTGACATGATGAGGTTGTTTATTCCTGCACACACACACACACACAGCAGATTATACAAAAATCAATACAGGCCTGAATTACAACATAACATCAAACAACTGAAAACATTCAATCTGGCACAAGAACAGGCTTCTTGCATATGAAATTCGCCTGTCAAGGGGCTCAACGTCAATGGTTGCCCGGGGCAACTAAACCAAAGAGAGGAGTTTTATGCATCTGTCTGATCAGCCACATTAAAACAAATAGCTGTTTGTTTTTCCCCCTTACTGGAAACTGTTGTTGTCCACTATGGCACTTTGCCCTGAGTCTACCAAACACAGACTGTGCCCTCAGCTTCTGGACCTATCAGGGTCTGTTGTTCTGAAACTATATTTACCATCTCAAACACAGTAAAAGCAAAAAACAGTAAAAATAATTAGAATATTGCTTAATTTGAGTCAAAAATGCTTCTCCAGATAAATACTTACAATCTTTATGTCAAGGAATGTTGCTACCAGTTTTACTTGTTCTTTTTACATCTTTCCCTCTATAATAAACCCGATTTACAGCTAGTATAATTAAATCAACATTTAAATGTGTATTCAGATGATAATGGAGTTATATTATCAGCACTGGACTTAAACCTATCATTGCACTAAAATTAATTAAGGACATGTTATTAACTTGCACAATGTTCCCTGACAGTCTTTTTTAGGGTTGTGCAAGTAAACTGATAAAAACAACAAATATAAATCATTGCAATTTCCCTTTACATCTAGAAAAAAAACATTAATAAGCTGATTTAGGAAATTTAAACTGAAGCTAATGATTATTGCCAAGATGGATTTAAGAGCATGAAATGTTTAAATAAAAAATTTGTTAAGGCAGGCGAGTGTAAAATGTGTAAAACATTTAAGTCCAAAATTTGCAGATACTAGTGAAAAATGTGACAAGGATTCAGAGCAAAGCAACATACTAAAGAAGTTGGAACAAAAATGTTTAAAATTAGAAAATATACTTAAACCATCATTAGCTGTTTAACATGCATGTTGTCATCTTGTACAGTAGATTTATGTATTTAACATGAGATTTCTTACCAGTATTTACAGAAAAACCATCTCAGCAGCCCATCCTGTGCAAGTAGAAGCAGATAAAGTGCAGTGAGACAGGAGCAAGCAGAACTACAGCCTCTTATACTTCTGCTCAGACATGTCAGGACTAGATCAGCTGGAGAAATGGTCTAACCACAGCCAATCAGAGCCAACGTAGTGACTCAGGCTGAGTCAGCAGCGTAACTGTTGTACACTCATGTTTAAACTGAGTGTAACAGCTGATTTAATCATACTCTACAGACATGCCGAGGCTAGTCCAGAGCAACTCATCCCTGCCCAAATTAGATAACCATGCCAACTAGATGTCTGGTAATCAACCTAACCAGTGGTAACCAGGGCTAAACACATTAAATGACAGATATCTGACAAATGGGATCTGAGAATGCCTTCAGACGCTCAGGAAACT
Organism: Melanotaenia trifasciata; assembly: GCA_037177355.1. Classification (NCBI taxonomy): domain Eukaryota; kingdom Metazoa; phylum Chordata; class Actinopteri; order Atheriniformes; family Melanotaeniidae; genus Melanotaenia; species Melanotaenia trifasciata. The sequence continues at coordinate 6,661,958 of JBAFTB010000026.1, read as the reverse complement.
GAGAGGCTGATATAAATCATCCTTAAATAACTCTGGCAGCACATCAAATTGTATTTCTTATCCCACCCAGAAACATGTCAGACAAGATTTTTTTATTTTTAAATGATTAGATAAAATCTCTTCTTTAGTGACAGAGTAATAAACACATTTATTACATGTACTAACTGATCAAACATTAATTTATCTCAACATGATTATATTTCACAACTATTGAAAAGACTAAGTCTGGACATGTTACCTTGTTGTTTTTCTTTAAATGCCCTGTGCTTCCTACAGTGTTAAACTAGTAATAACAACATGTGTCAAAACAGACTGAACTCAGAAGAAGCAGAATATTCTGACCATAATGCATGAGGTCACATGACATGACAGCCAAGCCTATCACAAAGCCTTAGGGCTGGAATATACTTGCTGTGAACGCAAGCGTACACGCCAACGTTCCGCTAGGTTTGTATATATACTTGCTGCAAACGATGGAAGCATGGCATGGCAAAATGCTCAATACTGGAGGGGGTGCATAGCACTTGGACTTTGAAATAGTGAAAAGGTCGATCTACCGGTCACACTGTATTTGCAGGTCATCAGCCCCCAAAACGCCTCCAATTTGTTGCAAACTGTTAAGGCACGAGTGTTTATCACTGTGCAACAGGTAGGAAAAAAATCATAGAAATGCCCTTAGTTGCGGACAAAGTCTGAGAGACAGTCTTAAAAACTATACGCAATTGTGTTTACTTCCGACCTGCCGTGTTCATGCTCTTGTTTGCACGAGCATCTCTAGTGTTCAAGTCAACATTGCAACTCACACACAAGAAACAGCTTCAAATGCATTATTTTTAAACTCTAACCCCGTGTTCACACC
>JBAFTB010000026.1:6647588-6657940 GCA_037177355.1 Melanotaenia trifasciata | reverse complement strand
TTACGCTTAGCGATGCGCGTTCACGAGGCGGGGATGCAGTTCTCGGCAGACATGCATTTCTCGGCACCACACCGGAAACTAACACTTCTTCTGTGGTTAAGTTAGTTCTACTGGCAAGCGTTAGAACTGACAAAGAATTATTTAAAGGGTCTGTTTAAAGTAATTAATTCGACCAAATTCGTTATAAAAAAAAAGAAAAGAAAAAAAGTAGACAAAAAGGATTCTTTTAATCTTGTTGTTTGCTTGTTATATCGGGCAAACAAAACGTTTAAATATCCGGTTACAATAAGACATTAATGAAAACAAAAGATAACCAAAACGACATATTCTGATTGACTTTCAGAACGGTTAATTACCCGTTATTATCCATAATGTAAAGATTTAATTATTTTGTTAAATATGAACAAACTCTAAACATTTAATAATTGTTTTTACATCCTGTATTCACGAGAAAAACTTCATATTAAGAATTTTTACCATGCAATTGTGAAATAAATTTGTACATTAAAACTTTATTAGGAAAGTGTGTTAAAAACGGTTGTCATGTTCAAACTTTTTCCTGACATTTTAAATCACATAAATTTAAAATAAATAGATTTTATTTTCCAAATATCCTTAAAAATCAGATCTAAAGATCACATTATTTTCAACTTCATAAAAAATTTCCAGCTTAAATTTTTTCTCTGAAATATTTTTATTCTACACTTAAAATATTTAGCAGCTACTGAAGAAATAAGATTTTTTTTAAGCATAAAATCATTATAAATCATTTAAGGATAAATATATTTCCCCATTTATCAAATATTTCATCCAGTTTTTTTTGTTTTTTTTTTTTTAGTGGAGAACGCCCTCTTTGAAGGGCTAAAAGTATGGAAGAGGATCTTTTAATATTTTATGGGAATTGTCATAGGAAATTAGTTTCAGTAGACTTTGTGTCTACTTCTACTTTGGTTTCAGTAGTGTTTAGTTTGAGACTACTCAAATGACAGGATAAAACGTAGATACATTTCATACCATCTAAAGGTGGTAAAGGGCTGAATGTCCGAGTTTTATCTAATGATTTAATAGTTTCAGCATAATTAGTTTGCCTAGATACAAAGAAGTGTCCAGTGCTAGAGATGAGAACTAGATCCAGTTTGTTGTATTAACACCTTCAGTTTTGCCCTGCTAGGAAAATGGCAGCATCTACATTTTTATTTTTATTACTTCAAATAAATAAACCACACATCTACAAGATACATCCTTTATTTAGCAAAAAACAAAACAAATTCTTAAAGAAACCCTTGTTTGTATGTAATCATGGCTGCAGTTCGTAGCCCAGCGGGTCGAGTCCTCGGTCCAACAGAGCGAGAGACGATTCCCGGAGCTTCTGAAGAAACCTCCTCAGCTCTTCTTTAGAAAACACCTACACACAAACAAATCACAGAGAACACAAACTGAAAGCGGAACGAGGTCATAAAAAACAAAATGAAAACGTGAGTGAACAAGTCCCGCATGATTTTAAGATAAAAAGGGACCTTTTTAACGTCACTTTTCAAGCATCTTCACTCTCCAAGCCAATTAGCGTAGATTGTCTTCCTATGATTTTGCTTAAGATATTACTAAAACCATAAAGCTACACTTAAGCCTGATTTGTGTTTTGCTGTGGTTTGAGTTACCTGGTAGAGGCGGTGCTGGTCAGATGAGATGATGTCAGCGAGTCGCAGCGCCTCCTGGTGTCTGGAGGAGCTCTGCAGCACGCTGAGCAACAGGAAGCTGAGACGAGGCAAACACAGAGAGCGCAACACGGTCATCTGGTGGCTGCGCTCTGTGTCCTCCTCCGACTCCTACAAACACAAATGCATCAGTGCATTAACCTCACATGACGTGTTTGTCTTCACACCATTTTGCTCTACTGTTTGTTTTCACAGGGCTTAAAGTAAAAAAAAAAAATCCTGAGCCTGACGCATACATACTACAGGCAAACAACTTTTGCCATTGTGCTTGGCAGGGCATAAGATGACCTACAGTTTAAATGTGAATTTTAGAAAGTAAAGGTAATAATGTTATAAGGACATAGGAAACTCAGCCAGGCTAATTAATTTAAATTATTCATTTAGCAATCATTTAATTTAGTAAAGGGCAATTTATACATAAAAAAAACAGTTACAGAGCAACAGTGAACTTTAGGTAACATTGTAGTTTTAAATCGCAACATTTCCATCGTTTTAGTTTAAAACAAACCATATCAAATTAGGTTATAGAAAATACAAAATAAACAAATGCAATTTAACGCACTAAACTACAAGTCAGTTCAATTAACAGCAGCAACAAAAAGGTTAAAGTGCTCCAAGACCTGATTAAACTGCATAAGAAATGGATAGAAAATAAATACAGTTTACTTCAGAAACTGAGAACTGCTAAACTGAAGCCTCCAGTACAATCACCACAGCTCATTAACACATTCTTTTCCTGTTCCGTTTCTTCTTTTTTCGTTGGGCTTTGACTCCTCTCCTTTATAACATGGATCAGTCACCGGGGCCGCTACGTCAGCTGTGGCTGTTGCTCCCGGCAAACGTTAACACAGCGGAGAAAACGAAGTGTGGCATATTGTCACTATTTGCTGAAAACTGAAAACACATGCAGCAGCAAGTTCTTCTTATTTTCGAAGATGAATACGTGTAATTTCCGACTTTAACATTGTTCATTGTTCAATTCATTTTCTACAATTTAGAGCCAATTCAGAGTCTCAACCACTATGCCCATAGTTAACAGTTTTTTTCCCCCTGAATCACAGTGAAAAGCCGGCACGGTGCCGGAATATTTTAAGCCCTATGCTTAAAAAAGTCAATTAAACATAGAAAACTTCAGATAATCTTTATGTTGACCAATAAGTATCTATTTAAAAAGTTGCTGCAGAACTTTATGTATTTAAAAGTTTAACATAATTTGTTTTATTTGGACCGAGTTGCCTATGTGCACCTGACTGTCGCTAAGCTAACTGGCTGTAAAATTAGAATAAAATGTTTTCCTTCGAAACGTCTAGTACATTAAACAAATGTTTGCTTCAGTAACCTGTCTGTTGTCGACCATCCATCCTCCGTCTACAAACAGCAGCACGTTGTAGATTCTTTCCTTCACATCTTCGGTCAGAACGTCCAAGCGGCACGACCAGGCAGTTAGGGCAACCTGACACACAACAACACACACGTTAACCACTTGCTGTGCATCGTTGCTCTACAAAAACTGACAGCGCGGCAGTGTGGTCATTTGCTGGAAGGGAGATGTTATGAGAAAAAAAAAAAATCTCTGAAATCAGCACTACCTCAAAAATTACTACCTGTTATTTTCATTGAGGACTTCTACATTTAGAAATGTAACATTCAAAGAGCCAATCAGTTATGCAGAGTGAAGTTAGGTCACTCTACAACGTTATCCAGCCTTTTTTCTTGTTTTCTCCCCTTAAGTTTGATTTTTTTTTCTTTACTAATAACGTAAAACCTTATCATTAGCTGTATACTTCCCCTAACTGAAGAAATAAATGAGCCGATATGATCTTCTGCCAGCACTTTGGTTGACATTTTATATCCTGACAATGAAAACTTCTGATGATGATCTTTTATTTTACCAGTTGGAAAGTAAAAAGCCATCATTACAGCGGCAGAAATAACGGCCATACAAACAGCAGTTCTTCATGTTAGTTGTTGGAAACCAACCGAGTTTATGGAGCTGTTATGTGATGGATGAACTACCAGGTGAGTTCTCAGTGGTTTAAAAACTGGTTGCCAGTTACACTCAAGTTGGACCAGTTCAAAAAAAACTAGCAACAAAACTTTTGTTCATGTTAGTATTTTTCTTAGAAGCTTTTGTAGATAATAAGAAGACATGGACAAGAAGCTTCTTTGTGTTGAAGTGAAGCAAAATGTTAAAAATAATGGATGGAAAGCAGGCTGCGTTGCTACAGGCAGGTCATTTGAATCAGCTGACACAAGCTGCACTTATAACATTTGCATTCTTGGATTTTATTCTGATAGTTTTAACTAGAAAGAGAACAACACAGCATATAGCATTCAAACTAAGCATAGCACTTTGCATCGCCCCTGAGGTGCTCGCTTGTTGGATGAGCCAAACAGACGCTAATAATCAGACACCAGCTCTGATAGATGGAGGCTAAACCTGTGCTCGTCTGTGCTGCTAATTTTTCTTAACAGCCACATTAAAAAAATGGAAAAAAAACACACTTCTAGTGGCTCTAGTGGAAGATGAAGGAGAGGCCAGGGAGAAACACTAATCCAGATGTGCTACTCTTCATCTTCAACAAGAAATTAAACCAGAAACTACAAAATGTCTTTGGCTCGTGCACCAGGTAGGCTAATTTAATTTAATCTGTCTTTAATTCAGTTCAGACAACTGTGGACTTTCCGGTAATCAAAACTGCTTCAGGATTCTTCTAGAAACCCAGCTCCATCTGATACCTTTAAGTTAAGGATCAGACTCCTTCCCCTACCACAGGAGACCGAGCAGAGACCTGACACAAAGCTAATAATGTTAGGTAAAATGAAATGTGCATGTGGGTACCTGGTACTCCTTTTCTTTCATCTCATTGGCTACTCTCTCTGTGAATTTGGCTTCAGGGGCAGGTGCTGGCTTCTGCGGCGCAGAACTACTGTGGCTGAACCAGTCAGTGAACGCCTCGTGAGCTTCCTGAGAAACCATCAAGACACATTCACATCAGTTAATCCTATTAATCCCAAAAAGACAGTCCCAGGCTACCAGCTCCCCCATCAGTCATATTTATACTGAGTCTAACAGACCAGGTAGGCTCTGATGCACAGGTGCTCTCTGATGGCATTTTCATCCTCAGCAGGTAGGGGCAAGGTCTGACCAACACTTGTCCACTGGCAGTAAATTTCCCTCATTGAATCCTCTGGAACTTTAGAGAACACTGCCTTGGCTGCATCGTGTTTCTGCAGAGCTGAGAGAAAGACAGAACTGTTAAATTTCCAGTTTAGTAACCAATAAGCAAGAAAAAAATCAGAGGTGTTGAGTAACAGATACAGATCGTAATCTGATTATAAAGATGTGGTTACACTGGTATGCTAATCCCTGGATGGATTTCAACATCCTATAAATATGCTGATAGATTCTACAGTTTAAAGTTTGCTGACAAAGATTTTCCTTCAAAACTCATTTGATGCAAGATTCCAACATAAATGTCTGGATAAAATGTCAGTCTGCTGTGTAGTCGACGAAAACTCAACAAGGTTGTAGTCTAGTTTTAGTCAAATAAAAAAAAAGTATTAGTCTTTTAACAAATTATTCAGGTTAATAATACGTATTAAAAAGTGGAATCAAGGTTGACAGGTTATAACAAGTATTGCAATTCATAAAAAAAGTTAACCTCGATGCTTTTACATAATAACCAGGTCCTTTACCAGACTGATAGCTTTAGTTGAGACTTTCCCATCAACAGAGATGCAATGCTGCCATGATGTACTTAACTGCTGTTGGACAGAAACCTTTTATTTCTATATTTCATCTTTTTTCATGAATTGATGCCCTACTTCATCATACAAAGATGTCACACAAGCAAATAGCAGATCTATAAGTTCAACATACAGCAACACATTATGAGCTTGTTGTTTGGTAATTTTCATCAATAATTACAAAATTAAAAGGAATGCTTTTAGACTTAGAAGGTTTCCCAGCCAACAGCAAATACTTTCTGATCTACTTCGGGTTTTTTAGCTCGTCACCGTCCCGTTATCATCATGAAAAAAAGGTTAATCAACGAAATAAATTAGTCACCGTTGACGAAAACAACAGTGATGTCCGACATGCTGAACCAGTTTACAGCACACATTCAAATCTAATGTCTGGAAATCATTTAGATTTTTAGAAGACGGAATGAAAAATGGACTGAAGTCTGCAGAGCACTGAGTATGTGAATCTGTTGCATAACATAAAATATGCTAGTGAGACTCCAAGGTGAATCCATGGATCCTAATATAGTTAGCACAAACACCACCCTCAAGTCAGCTCCTCCCCACAAATTTTGAGATGTGAGCTGAGGTGTCGAGGTGACAATCCAAATAAGTACTTGATTTGGTGCTATCATTTTAAACGGAGATCAGCTAATTCCAGGTTAATGGCACAGCTGCATCATCCAACCACCGTTTTATTGCAGCCCATCACTGTATTTAATTATTTCCATTAGTGACTGCAGTTTATTGTTGCCTCCAATTCAATTTACAATGTGGAATTAAAGAGACATCATAGCTGCAGAACAGACATCTGCAAAGGATAAACTGGTGTATCTACACTTATAGCTGCCCTAAAATCCCTCCACTCTTCTCCATCCTCTCAGCTTTGGGTGGAGTTTAGAAACTGAGACAGCCTTTAAATATTTGGCTGCAAACATTTTTCCGGGTTTCAGACGAGAGGATGAAGGACACAAGATGAGGATAAAATTCCAGAAATGGTGATGATCTAAGTTGGAAAACCTTTTCCCAATTACAGCTAAGACAACTTTGTCAGGTCAAAGGTAATTATGGTATAGATTTCCCCATTTATTAACCAAGATTAATGTCATGAGTCATGCTAAAACATAACCAGGCTATCTTAAGAATTGTATCAGACTGCATCAAGTCAAATTGTATCTCAGATTTTTAAGATGTGCATCTTCTTTTGGGATGTTTAGCAGTCCCTATTAATTAGAAACTAAAAACAAAAGAAAAGAGACAAGAATCTTACCCAGAAACTTCCTCATGATGGCATTGGACTGTTTTAAGGCTTCAGCGCGATGGGTAGGGTTAAACAGCAGCCAATCAATAACATCAATCTTCCTTTGGTCCTCCTATCAGAGCAAAGTGTTACAGTAACTCCATCAAAACTCCATCAAATCTTCTGTCTCCTAATTTTACTGGTTATGAGACTTGTTTAATATTGCTCAACTACCTTAGTAGTTCCCGTCTCTAGCGTCTGGCTGTGGTGTGTAAACTCTGTCTCATCTCTTTCTCTTACAGTCTCTACCACCAGCTTAGTTATGGCAGAAACATCCAGACCTACAAGAACAAAAACAAACATCCACCGTCATGTCAGTAAGAACATTTCTCATCTTCCAGGCCTCATTCTGTAGCATAATCCATCTCACTGGCATCGGTGGCGAGCTGCAGGCACTGAGGGCGGAGCTCCGGCTGAGTGACGGTCTCCAAGAAAGCTGCATACTGAGCTGTGGCGAGCTCTGCAGGAAGCTGGCCAACATAACTCGCCACCAAGTCTGTCTGCTGGTCCCGAATCAGAAAGGAAACATACGCTTTCACCACATCAACGCACACCTCCTCCTAGGAGAAGAAAGGGGATATCAGCATATGCTGGACAATCAAGAGGACGGATCACAAGAAGAACTGCACAACTTCACCTTTAATGCCAAACCCAGAGAGCGGAAAAACAAGACAAGGTGAGTCATGAAACGCAGCAGGTGTGAAGGGAGGGGCTTAGAGGCTGTCAGCCAATCAGAAAACTCCTCCAACATACCTGATTGAGACAAAGAGACCAGGTTTAGGGTTTTAGTCTTTAAAATAGTGATTAGTTTTCGCCTGGCGGCATCTTACCATCAAGGTCTCCCAGAATGATGAACTTCTGGATGATGTGGTAATGTTCCTTTGTCTCATCTAAGACCCTCTGAACACACACACACACAGCTTTGATGAGAGTTCAGTTATGTGAAATCAATATTCACAACCAGCTAGCCTGAGTTTCACCTTTGACTCTGATGCTTGAAGCTCCTCAAACACCTTTTCCATCGTCCAACTGAGGAAGGACAGAGGGAGTAAAACAATCAGACACAATGAAGATGTCTGCTTATGACAGACTCATCGAGAATCTCTATTTTCTTCTTGCAGATAATCTTGTTAGTGTGTTTCGTACTTGGCCTCCAGGTATTCTCTTGGCAGCGTCTCCACTTCCTGGTGGGCCATACCCGACGACATGAGATCCTTTTCAACCAGCGAGTCCACCATGACTCTGAAGTAGGCCCACACAGAGTCCTCCCACGATTCACACACTGCCAGGAGCTGATGGACACACACAGTCACGACACATGATGGAGAGGATCTCCACAGATTCAGAGTCAAACTGAGCACTTTTTTTTTTTTACTTCCCATCCTGTTGTGAACACAAACATTTAAACGGTCTGTAAATAGTCATAAAATCACCGGTTTGAGATTCCCACTCAGGCTGGCGTAGATCGCTCTCTCATATCTGTTTAATTGCTCCTGAAACACAAACAGCATTTTACATGTTGTCTTTTAGTCTTTAAACCTCAGCTTTACTGAATCTGAGAACAGTTTTAGATGTGTGGGTTGTACCTCTTCAGCCATCCTCCAGCAGCATGCCTTCCAGATTCCTCTCTGTGGGTTTCCTTCCATGGGCTGTAATTCTAAGCTGCCTGCAGGGAGAAGAGATGCAGTCCCGTAGAGACAGATGGTGGAGGAATAAAATACTTTGCAAAATGGGTGCAAAAATAAATCAGGGGGAAAAAATAGTTTGTCCAACTCTAACAGGCTTGAAAGTGAATATTTGGTCGAGCAGCTTTATTCTTCAACACAGTCTGAACCCTCCTAGACACACTTTATGGTCACTTCTTCAAGTAGCATTCAGGAATAGTTCTCCAGGCTTCTTGAAGGACTTTCCAAAGCTCCTCTTTGGATATTTCTATCTTTTGTTCCATTCTCTGTCCCACACTGCTTCAACAATGTTGAGATCTGAGCTATGGGGAGGATTCATCCCTTCATCAGACCCTTTTCCACTGATCTTCAGTCCAGTTCTTGTGTCATGTGACACACCTCAGCCTTTCCTCCCTGTTTCCCTTCTTTAAGAATGGCTTCTTGACAGCCACGTTTGCTTGGAGACCATTTCTCATGCGGCTTCCTCCAACAGTAAATGGACCAACTGAAGGTGCAGGCGCATCTCTCAGGTCCTGGTTCAGGTCTTTTCTGGATTTGTTCCTATTTCTTCATCTGCTGTAAACACTTTTTTAGGCCTGGCACTTCTTTTGTCCTCCACTTGTCTAATATCTGCACACCATGCTAAGATACGCCATGTTTTCAGCCAACAGCTCTTTGGGAATCACCTTGCTGTGTTTTCTGTCAAACTGCTATCTTTGGTATTTTGAAAGATGCAGCTAAAGAAATGGGAACAAGTGATGTATCTCTGTGACAGGCTGCTACTAAATAGCCTAAAGATACTATTTAAAATTGATTATTTACCAAGCTTAAAGTTAAATGAGGAAAAGAAATCTCAAACATGAACACTGGTCGATATATAAAAGCATGCCTATGCCACTTTCAGTCTGAAACACACATACAAACAGTCCTGAACGGTTTAACATGAACTAATCAGCTGTGTAAGTAAAACGATATTATTGGCTGATATCTTGCCAGCAGGTGGCTTTTTGAGCATCATCAATGACTTGACAAATGTTACCTGATGTCCTGTTGGGATCATGATAGAGTTTCCAGCCTTCCAGAGTGGCAGCTCTCCAGGCCTGACCGCAGCGTTTACACAGCCTCTGAGCCTTCAAACGTACACAAAACCAAATATTCAAGCTATTGGGTGCTGTTATAAAAACACAATGTACATCCCTGACATCTGTTATTTAAGCTTGTTCTGCTTTAACCGTCCCACAATCAACCATCTTAGATAATACAAATCACATTTTACAACTTGTCTTATTGGGTCTGAGCATCAGTGGATGTATTATAGAATCAATAATACATCTGCTGATGCTCAGGTATATTAATGATTCTATAGTGTTTTTTTCTTTAATTTTAGCATAAATTAAATGCCTTTTAAAGGCTTTTTCATTCTACAAAATTTGGGAAATTAAACAAAAGTATAAAAACTTAGAGTGAATTTTAATGATTCACTGTTTCAGAGTTTTTCTAACTCGACCAACACTGTTCGACCCCCCCAAAACATTACAGGCACCCTGACACGAACACATTTAACACTCATAGTTTGGTGTATTTCACTCTCCAGGTTCATATCAAAAGTCACTTTGACTCGTCTCAAAAGAAACATTTTGTTTTATGAATGGGTATCCGTTTCTACCTCGTCTGTCATTCCCGCTCGGATCAGAGTGAACAGGTTCTTCAGGAGACGGGCGTCATCCTCTCTGTCCAGGTCGGCCAGCGGTCGCTGCTGCCGGAGAGGAGCGTCTGGATCCTGAAGCCACAAATGTAAACAAAGTTATCTTTAACATTTAAGACGTACCTTTATGAGAAAACTTATGTTCAGGACAGCTAAAGAACAGGGAGAGGAGTCCTGTCTCAGGGATAGATGAGCTAAACTGCACTAAGAGCCAGACGCTG
>JBAFTB010000026.1:6631226-6645244 GCA_037177355.1 Melanotaenia trifasciata | reverse complement strand
TGTGATTGATTTCAGTGATTCACAGAGCCCTGAGACACAATACCATCCATGAGTTAAAGTGAAGAACACAACATTTAATCTTTATGACACTTAAATACAATTTGCATTGTATTTGCATAATAATTTGGAACGCAGTGTATATTAAAAAGCTAAAATTTTAAGATTTTCAATTTGTGGGTTTTTTTCTTGACTTTCTAAATATCCTTATTCTACACTAAAAGAAATTAAAAACTCAACTTTAAATGTTCAAAATCATTTCTTAAACACACTACTGTGTGTCCATCAGTGTTACCTGACTCTGTCGTATGACGGCATCCCGCTGGAAGAGCTGCTCCACCACAACCTTCTCACTCTCACTGGGAACCTGCACACACCAACAACTTCATCTTCACACCTTCCGCACACAGCCAGAGAAAAAATGTTCTTTTCTATCTGTATTGATTATGGTGTTATCTATATGGAGGCACCTTCATCCTACCTTATAATAATTCTACACGTTTCTGACCTTAAAACTCATCTTGATGGCACATTGATATTCATTATTTACATTTGTGGAGTCGTCGTTGCCCTGCAGCATCCTGGGACTGAGAAACTGCATTTACAACTTTTCCTCACAGCCCTGAGCATCACGTTTGTTGTAGAAAAATGTATTACCAAGAGTCTGGACGAGTGAAGTTTAACAAAGTTTATCACAGAAAAGAAAATCAATAGTTGCGCAAGGAGAGCATAACCAGACTCTCGTAAAGAAGCCTCTGAGAGACCAGAGAAAAGAAAGTAGTTTTTCTACCTCTTTGTTGTCCACAGGAGTCATCATGACCAGATAAGACTGACTACCTCCCTCGGACCTTCCTTATAAACAACTTGCTTTATCTTGAAGATACCCAGTTCTTCGTAGCCTCAGTGTCTCCTACTGTACATGTACCAAGTACCAGACTGTCCCAGATCCAAGGTCATCATTTTTTACTCGGAGAAATACATAAGTATATACTCAGAAAAAGATAATGCATAAAGATGGATAAAAATGGTTGAAGACTCTAATGATTATAATAAAAAACATGTAAGAAATCTAATGAATAAAGTGAATAATAAAAAGTTGAGAAATGAATAATAAGGAACAATAAGGAAATTTGTTCTACACATTACAGCTGTGATTTGCCAGCAACTAAACCCAAGGGGACGGTATAGGAAGTGAAGAGTTATAATATATACAAGAGCAAAGACAAGAGTCACCATCAGCGGGACTTTTACTGGATGAAGATCTCAGAGAAGAGACAGGATGCAAGACGGATGCTTTGATAGGAGGCACCAAAATATGCAGAGTTCAGCAGTTAAGCTTTCATTTAAAAAAACTTGATTGGCCATTTTGTGCTGCGTGATAACAAATGCAGGCTCAAACATTCACCTCTGCACTTTTAGGACGCTGTTCTCTAAACCAGAGAAGAAAAATTTTACTTTCTGTTTATTGCAAAGATGCTGTTAGATAATTAACCATTTACATTTCCATCCTTGTCACCGTCTGATATGATAGTAGATTTATAAATAGAAGTATACACAAACAGCTTATTTTTCCTCCTTTGCTCCTTGTGCTGAACAAGCAGCTTACAAACACTCCCATCTTTACATACTTTTACTTTACTTTTATAAGCTGCCCTTAAGGAAATGTGCTAGACATAATTGGTATGACTCCATCTTTTATAACCTCTGTCATTTTTATTGTATTAACACACAGGAATTGATAAGAACTTAAACTTTTTATATAAAAACAGATTATTATTATTTTTATTTCTTATCAGATTATATTTGGAATCAAGTCTCAACTCTTTATGTTGATCATCTTTTCAGTGAAACCACCATGTTTATGTCTGAAATGAGTGTCTAAGTTTGTCTGAATGTCAGCTGAAGTTTTGTAACTGTCACTCACAACCATGTCTGCCATGATGTCATCTTCCAGTGCCAACTGGACCCGATCCCTAAAGAATCGAACAGACAGAGAAATCAGAAACGAGCCAATAAATTGGCAGGCTGGTTCTCCTTCAGGTGGGCAGGTACCTGTAGAGTGAGGTGATCAGTCTCCAGGTGCAGTTCTCTTTCTGCAGCAGCCAGCGGACTCCAGCTGTTTTACTGTTCTGACCCGCTCTCAGAACCACCGACTGCAGAACGTCCACCTTTAATACGGTGAACATGTCAGATTAGGTCAGCTGCTTCCTCACTTTCCAGAGTTTAAGTTCAACTTTGTCCTTTCTGAATTAAATCTCTGTATTTGGAAATATTCTTGCTCTTTCAGAGAATGAAAATGAGAGGACTGACATCCAACTGATGTCTGTAACAAGCTAAATATATAAACAAATACTTACCTTGTCCTGACAGAGTGTCTGATAATCCTCCAGCAGATCAAACACAGCAGACGATGAGTGTTTCAGAAAGGAAGAGAGGAACTCCTGGAAAAGGGTGGCAGCCGCTGAAAAGAGAGCAAAGCGTTAAGAAGAGTGCTGCAGAGTAACAGAACAGACTTTGATGTGTGTGTTTCACTCACCTGCCTCTCCTGGGTCGTCCTCCTTTAGCAGTGCTGAGCTGAGGTTTGCAACATCGTCATTAAAGAAGCTGGTGTTTTCCAGTCCGGACACGGGGGACGTGTAAAAGCTCTGGGTCCAGTCACTGTCGTCCAAATTCTAAACACATCATCATTTTTCTTTAGTATTGAATTCAAGTTAATGAAGTATGTCAGAGGACATGAGCAACTCTCTGTCTCTCACCAGACTGCTGAAGGCATTTTTGGGTGTATGGGTGTATCGAGGCGTTCGACCTCCTGGTCCCAAGATGGTGGAAACATCAGGAACTCTGGGAGTGACTGAGAGACAGAGACACAGGTCAAACATGGACATAATTTATAATCAGTTATTAAACTGTATGTCAGTGTGTGTCCTACCAGCCTGTCGGAACAGTGAAGCAGGGTTGTTCTTCGCCAGGGGGCGGGCTGGTGTTACCATGGAAATGACTGGGTTGCCACTGCCGGGAGACGGGACTGGGAGAGAGTCAGGAGTGTAATAACACCAATACCCTGGACCAGAACCAGAGCACTACTCTCTGGGTGTGTGGTTTTATTTGTTCCGTTTTGAAGCAACAATCAAACTATAACAGATTCTGCCATCTTCTCCCACAGTGTGTGTGAGCAATGTATCAAGCTCACCAAACTGCCTCAAATAATGTCTACATTCATATCAATTCCTACATTTATATTATAGATGCTTTTAGGTAAACAAACAGTTTCAATCATTTTTATTAAATGTTCAAATTCTGGATTACAGTAAATGAACTTAGACTTCTACAGTAAATTCCATGAATGCTTTGACTGGCTTTTTTTTTGCATTTTTCTTTATTAGCTGCAAAGGTGATTTCAGACATTGTTGGTTTGACAAAATTGTGATTAATAAATCTTTGATGTACCTTGAAAATATACCTACAACGGCCCAATTCAGTCTATTAAGGTAAAATGATTGTGAAACAATTGTGATCATTTTATGATTGATAATGCCCCTAGAAATTATCTCCATTGGTAGGGTTAGTTAAACCAGATCATTTAAAGAAACCTGTTTTGTAGTATAGGCTCCTGGATATCTTTGACTCCATGTTGACAGCAACAGGTCTGCTTAACAACAAAAATTGGCACTCAACCATACGCACAGACAGATTCCAGCTAAAGGATACAGGCCACCTTCTTTCTCCTTCGGGCAGCAACTGTAACCTCGTCGTCTCGAACCACTGGAGATGGCAGCTCATTCTGACCCCTGGAGAACAAATGAGACACACAGAAAAACTGAAGAGTCGAACATCACAAATACTTCTTCTTTTATAAAAGTTTTAGATCATTCTAAAACTTAGTATATACATTTTTTTCTGCTTGTTGGCCTTCTACGTTTGCATTAAAGTAGTAAATAAACCATATATGAGTTTCCACTCATTGTCTGTATTGCGGTTTTAATTAAACGTGTTTTGAAAGTGTGTTTTCCACCTGTAGTGACGTGCTTAAACTTAACTGAGTTGTGAATAGTTTTTATTGATCCCTGAGGGAAACTCACAAGCCGTGCTAATGTGTACAACTTTAGCAACATATGGATCCGCACAACACAACATTGACTTTAATCGAATATGATGACTTGCTAAAAAAAATTATTTTGTATACGAGACAAAAAAAAAAAACATTAAATTTTTAAGCCAATACCTTAATAACTCTGAGCTATAGCCTACATTTTTTTTTCATTTTATTTATTTATTCATTTATTTTGCAGGGTTTCTATACATTAGCATACATATGGCGTTATTTCCTCTGTAACTAGTAAATAGCGCTCACATACTAAAATTAAGTCCCACTTTTAACTGTAAACGTCTTATTGTCAGCGATACTAGCTGAAGATTTCAACAGAACTTAGCCAGTTAGCTTTAGTATTGATTCTGAACGGGGCAGCCGTAGTAGCATTGTTAGCAATAGCTAGCAGATTTGTCACCTAAAGCCCGCTGAACAAGAAGCTAAGAAACAGAGCAGCCGAACTAAATAAGTAAAGTGGTCTAAAATCCAGGCACTATAAAATAAAGTCTTTTACCAGTCCATGCTGATGAGCTGTCAATTCCCGCTTCACGAGGTTTATACTTCTTCCCCTGTCTGTTCTCCTTCTTCCTCTACCTTTGAAGATTTTTCGGTAGACCGGAGTCTTTGTCGGACTCTGCTGCCCTCTAGAGTTCAGAGTTAGATTGCAGCCTGGAGGGAGCTGGTGGTGCTGGTGGAGCTAAATTGATTGATTAAACCTCTTGAACTTACATGTTACTTAAGTGTAAGACATTATTTATAGTTGAGGAAAATCTAATTTTTGCTTGTTCACTAATATCAACTAAAATAGTCAAAAACATTTTAAATATCTTTCTTATTTTCATTCACACAAAGACGATTAAGACGATTAAGACCGAACCAATAGCCTGGCAGACAGACTGGTTCTCCTTCAGGTAGGCAGGTCAGGTAAGTAAGGTGATTAGTCTCCAGGTGTAGTTCTCTTTCTGCAGCAGCCAGTGGACTCGAGCTGTTTTACTGTTCTGACCTGCTCTTTTAGCACCACAGACTGCAGAACGTCCACCTTTAATACGCTGAACATGTTGGATCAATGCGTTTCATTCATTGTCTGTCTGTATTGCAGTTTTTTATTTAAATGTGTTTGGGTCCTTGACTTAATTACTATTTTTTCTATTGCTTTTTACTTTTCCTCTTAGTTTAATTTATTCCTTGTAATTATGTACAATTATACTTCGCCATTTGTTTCATAATATTTTACACTAATAAAAACACGTTTTCCGCCTGTCTGTGAAAAACTCTGTACAACTTCTTTGATATGATTTTGTAGTTACAAAATAATGTTTTTTGATATGTCATTACATTTGAAAAACTCCAGCTTAAAACCTTATTATAAGGAAAAATAAATAACTCTATATCTCATAAAATTAAACCATGTCAGAACATATTTATTTTTTTAATTCTAGAAAACCAACAAAAATTTCCAAAAAGCAAGGCCATAAGAAGTAGTGTCTTATTATAACTCTCAGTTTATTTATGTTATTTGTTGCTATGTTACATTGCTCTATCCCAAAAAGACATGTGACATACAAATAAAAATAATGATTAGGGTTCATTTTTTCCCCCTTACGTTTTTCTGTGTGGAGTAAGACATCTTTCTTATTAAACATATCTTACTCTATTAATTAGTGTGGAGTGAGATGTCTTTCTGTACAGACTATCTCTGCTTCCGTGGTCCACCCTCCGGTCCGTTAGCTGACGCTGTTGTTCCACAGTCCCACGCTCACCGGCGTTAACACATAGGAAACAGGAACATACGGATCGCTTCATCAGGGGTTTTAAGCAGAAATCACTGCGGTCTTCTAGGGAACAGGGAAGAAGATCCTCTGGTATAGCTGCTGGGGATTTGTCACTGTGAGGACCAGCTCCGAGCTGCGTGGAGACGCTCGGTCAGGCCCGGTAACAAACTCACGGCTGTTTGGCCGGAGCGAGACGAGAAGCAGAAGATGGAGACCCAGGTAAACTTTCCTTAATGCGTGGCAGAATGCGGGACCGACAGACACAGAGACCAACAGACAGTGAAGCTAATGGTCAAATTACCTGGCATCGTATCATGTTCTAACTATATCAAAATGTACGTTAAACAAAAAACACCCCCTACTTTAGGCAATAATTGGTCATTTTTAAGCTGCATTAGTTCTGTCGAAGTCACTCTAGGTTAAAAATATCTCCGGTCCCACAACTTTTCACCGGCACGTCATTCATTTCAAAGCAGTCACGTCGAAGGCAGTTAAGAAAAGCCGTAAAATGACCGTTAAAACCGTTACATGCTGCTGAAACGTGAAATAAAAAAAATACATACGTAAAAAAAATCTATTTACATATATAAATAGACAATGTATTAAAGCAACAGCTAACAGCAGTGGTGGGTAAACCACACCACAACAGAAAGTCTTTCAAAGTTTTTCTTTAAACATAGTTTTTTTTTTGTTTGTTTGTTTTGTAAAGCTATTTGCTCCTGACCTGCTCTCAACTACCAGCGTTGTGTCTCCACATTACAGAAAACATTGCAAAGAACCAGTTGTTAATTGCACCATTCAGCACTTGTCATTTAAGACAAATGGTTTGGTTTTATTGCTTTAGCTGCATAAAAGGGGCAAAACCCTTTAAGCATAACCTGAACCCATTTTGAAAAAGAAAAAAAAAAATGTGTAAACTGGACAAGTGGAGGACAAAAGAAGTGCCAGGCCTAAAAACTATCTACAGCAGATGAACAGGATCTGAAAATGTTCTCAAAATAGGAACAATTCCAGCAAATACCTGACACAGGTCCCAAGAGATCCACCCAGACCTCAGCATTATTGGTATAGTGGGATAATCTGGACAGAGAACGTAAAAAAAGGCAGAAACATTTAAGTTGTGCTTGCACATGTTTCAGTAAATTGTTGCAGCTATTTCCTTTTTCTGCCAGTAAAGAAATGAGTGTTGGCGTAACACTTTTGTACAGAACAGTATTCTTTATTTCTCTTATTGGTAATTGAAATTTCCTCTGGGATAAATGAAGTAGTTAATATCCACCTACATGCTTTATGAATTTAAAGACGTGATGGCTCCGACAGCATGTAACTACAGACTGTACTCATTTTCTTTTTGTACATAAAGACACAAGGAGCGGCTCAAGACTTTTACACCACTTTTTTAACTCAAGTTCTGTATTCATGTAAAAAATGAGGTTTTATGAGTGTAACATTTAGAACTTTAGCCTTTTGGGAATTAGCCAAGTTACTCCGCTAATGTTCAACATGTTCAGCAACTTCTAGTTAAACAACATGATTAAAAGTCATAGTGAAATGTTATATGGTGCTATTACTCCCAATACACTGCAGTTAATCTAACGTCTTTATGTTTCTGCTTGTTAGGTAATTGTAACGTAATTTCAAATGCTGCACCAGCGTGTTTATTCATTTTCCTTTTTTTAAATTTTCAAAGCACTTTGCAAAATCTACTGATTATTATTCATTAAAAAAGATAACATCATCTGTATATTAGTGGAACTGTCAAAGTGCTTTTACACTATTGCATTGCTTATTTTACCAAAGTTGACGCTCTCTTCTACCAGTTTAGGGTTAGATTTATGATGGGATGACGTTCCTGAGTCCAGACGTGTTCTTAACAAACACCAGACAATCCTACAACTTACAAACAAAAGAAGAATTCTCTTTCTATGCCACCAAATAACAACAAAACACAGATAACGGCTTATTCAACGAGGAAACCCAACAATTTACTGCTGATCACTGGTTTAGTAAAGTTGTTTATTTATTCCTTATCCATTTCCGAAGCAGTTTGGAGATGAATTAAATCCTTCCTTGCTTCTAATGTTGTTGACAGTCTTGATTTTGTGCCGCCTGAATCACCCAGACAGCTAAAACTTGATGGGTGGAAAAAAAACATCTGTTTCAAATTGAAACTTGTCGTCATCACCAGAACTTATCGAGCACTTGAAGAGCTCATGTTATGTTCATATAGGCTCATCATTTTATTTTCAATTTCTGGTAAGAGGGTTTTTTATGTGTATCATGTTAAAATGTGTTTTCTAGCTGTGTAGCTAAAAAAACGCTGATTAAATAGCACATTTATCCTCAGTGTCTGAGGGCTCTAATGTTTACCTTCAACAGCCTGGAGGGTTATTATGCTGTAGCCTGCAGGCTGTGTAACACATACTAATGACTGTCTAAGATAATCAGGCTACACTTGGACTATGGACGCCAGCTCCAGACAGCAGGATGGAGAATAAAAACTGATCAGATTTATTGTCTGCAAGGTGCTGTTGTCAGTTTCAGCTCCTCCATGTGGGACATTCTGGGTGTTAAACTGGTGTTAAACTGGTAAAGACAAAACCAACAGCCCCATGTTCAGCACCCATGACTGTATGAGAGGTAGCAGCTCAAATCTGAGCTTTCTAACACTCTTCTCTGTTTTCAGCGTGAACTAAGTTTGTTTTAACAAAACTCTGCTGAAGAAGTGAAGCTCGGAAACCTCCGGAACCATGCCAGAGCTCCTGGGTTTCTCAGCCAACAGGCGTATCGTCACCGGCCTGCTGGTCAACCTCCTGTCCTCCATTTGCATCGTCTTCATCAACAAATGGATCTACGTGCACTATGGCTTTCCCAACATGACTTTAACCCTTGTCCACTTCGTGGTCACCTGGTTGGGACTCTACATCTGCCAGAAAATGGACATTTTCTCTCCAAAAAGCCTCCCGGTGCGCAGGATTGTGTGGCTGGCGCTTAGTTTCTGTGGGTTCGTGGCCTTCACCAACCTTTCTCTGCAGAATAACTCCATAGGAACGTACCAGCTGGCTAAATCTATGACTACACCCGTCATCATCCTCATCCAGACCACCTACTACAAGAAGACCTTCTCCACCAAAATTAAACTGACGCTGGTAAAAAAAAATCTAATTACTTTTGTAGTGAGCCAAAATCTCATTTCTTTTGTAGTGAGCCAAACTTACAGTAACCTTGAGCCCATTAATCAAAAGACGTGTGTGTGCAGGTTCCTATAACGTTAGGAGTTATTTTAAACTCCTACTATGACGTGCGGTTCAACCTGCTGGGGACGGTGTTTGCTTCGCTGGGCGTTCTGGTGACTTCGCTTTACCAAGTGGTGAGTAAACGCACACTCTGACGAGACGACTGCTAATGTGACAGGAAAGAAATCATTTGTTTCTCTTTCAGTGGGTGGGGGCGAAGCAACATGAGCTCCAGGTGAACTCCATGCAACTTCTCTACTACCAGGTAGGACCCAGAGAATGAGCGGTAGCTGTATTTAACGGTTAAAGGTCGTTTATGGCCTCATATCTCCTGATACTCTGTGCTCTGATTGTGGCAGCAGCCTTCGGATGGAGCTGACTTCTGACCTGCTGCTCTTTGCTTGAAACTTCATCTGGAGTTTATTGGTTTTGGCACGAGTTTTTCTTTCCATGTAACTTAACTTGAGACATACTGGTCTTTTCTTTGTTTGGGACCTTTACACGATGCTGCAGTATTATCTGCAATAAGCTTGATTATAATTATGTGCAATATCTGATCATACCATATGACCAGTGTAATTATCTGTTTATATTACGATAACATCACCACTTTTATTTCATACTTCCTCCACTTTTTATATATTGATTGTGTTGTTTGTGTTTGACCTTTCTAACTATGGAAATACAGGTGATCTTTGACTATTTTTTTTTAACATATTTTATTCTTACAGCAAAACTTTTACATTTATTTCAGTAATTCAACTTAAAAATGTAAATTAATATATTATATAGAATCCTTATATGCAAAGTGAGATATTTCAAGCACATATTTGCTATAATTTTGATGATTAAGACCTACAGCTTATGAAAAACCAAATCTCAGAAAATTAGAATAGTGTGAAAAGGTTCAATGTTGTAGCTGCTAATTCATTTAAAACACCTGCAAAGGACTCCTGAGTATTAAATGGTCTCAGTCTATTTCAGTAGAATTCACAATCATGGGGAAGGTTGCTGACCTGACGGTTGTGCAGAAAACCATCACTGACACCCTCCACAAGGAGGGGAAGCCTCACAAAGGTGATTGTTAAAGAAGCTGGAAGCTCTCAAAGTGCTGCATCAAAGCACATCAATAAAAGTTGAGTGGAAGAAAAAAGTGTGGAAGAAAAAGGTGGAAAAACCAGCAGGAATGAGGAGAGGATCGTCAGGAAAAGGCCGTTTAGAAATGTGGAGGAGCTTCACCAGGAGTGGACTGAGGCTGGAGTTAGTGCTTCCAGAGCCACCACACACAGACGGATCCTGGACTTCACATGTCAGATTCCTCTTGTTAAGTCGCTCCTGAACAAAACACGTAGAAGCGTCTTACCTGGGCTAAAGGAAAAATGAACTGGTCTGCTGAGCAGTGGTCCGAAGTGCTCGTTTCTGATGAGAGCTGATTTTAAATCTCATTTGGAAATCAAGGTCCAGAGTCTGGAGGAAGAATAGAGTCAACAATCCAAGACACTTAAAGTGCAGCGTGAAGTTCCCACAGTGTGTGTTGGTGTGGGAGTCATGCCATCTGGTGTTGGTCCACTGGGCTTTATTAAGTCCAGAGTCAACGCAGCGTCTACCAGGAGGTTTTAGAGCACTTCATGCTTCCTTCAGCAGAAAAGCTTTTTGGAGATGCTGACTTTATTTTCCAGCAGGACTTGGTACAAGCCCATGCTGCCAGAAGATCCAAAACCTGGTTCAGTGACCAAGGATTACTCTGCTGGACTGGCCAGCAAACTCTCCTGACCTGAACCCCGTAGAAAATCTCTGGGGCATTGCCAAGAGAAAGAAGAGACAAATGAGACCGAGGAGCTATTGAAGCATCCTGGTCTTCCATTAAACCCCAGCAGGGCCACAGGCTGATAACATCCAGGCCACACAGAATTGAGGCAGTAATTCATACAAAAGGAGCTCAAACCAAGTACTGAGCTCATATGCATGACTATATTCTGTCTCCACTCAAATTTAAACTGAGATTAAAAAACAATAAACAATAAAAATCATTGGGAACAAATAACAAACTTAAAGCAAACAGGAAACAAAAAACACAAACAAGAAAAGAAGTAAAAAAAAAAAAGAAAACTTTTCAAATTGTTTAATATGTTTTTTTTTAGAGGGAGACCAGTGTGTGAGGATAACTGGTACAATCCTGGTTGCCAGGAATCTGTCTCACTGTTAGAGTAACTGTTTCTGCATGTGTGTGTGCCTGTTGTCCACTTGCATTTATGTGTGTGAGTTCCTCAGTGTTTGTATATTTGTATGTGTGTGAGGAAGAGAAGGGAGTCCTCAGGGAAGGGAGGAGAGAGCAGCGTGAGAGCTGTTTAATGTTGGATTATAACGATGATGGGAAAGTGAGTGAAGACAGAAATACAAGCAGGAACTGCCTGCACTAACATCTCTGCTGCTTGCTCCATTACTGTGCTGTAGATTGGATCCATCCATCCAGAGAGCTTTACAATCTGCTTCTCAGTTGGTCGGGCACTTAAAGAGCAGTAAGTTGCTGAGATAAACAGAAGGAAATGAGTACAGGAGTAGTGACAATTAAGAGACATAATTCATGAAGTGTTTAGCTATTACTTTTTATCTCTTACTCTCACTGCACAGACTGAATTTATATTAAATTTGGAGTGCTTATCATAATCCATCAATATAAGGTATTCTCTCTTTATGCCTTCAGCAGGGAGGTATGAAAAGAGGTTAAATTTAGTAAAAAATAACGCAGAGTGAGTATTAACAGAAACCAACAAGTTTGTGAGATAGAGAAGCTTAATCAATGTGTAGCTCAACAGTAAAACACAACTTTAACATTGTGACCTTAATTAAATACAAACCTGATTCAGGGGAAGTATGACAACTGATTTGCCAGACTATAAACTTGCTGGATGTAATGCGAATTCTGGGAGATAATTTATGTCTGAGATAATGTTCTGTTACTTGTTGTTATTTATGTTTAATAATTCAGCAATTTTGTAATGAGAGAAATGAACTAAAAACATTTAAATAAAAAAAAGTTTTAACCTAGAGTGGTGTTTTGAAACCATACAATTAACCTTTGCAAGAGATCCATTTTGGTTCTCCTGAGAACCAAAATGGATCTCTTGCAAAAAAATAAATAAATTAAGATGTGATTTAAATATTTAATTAGGAGAAACAAAGTCTTTATCTGAGTGTGTTTACCTAAAAGCTCTAATGGTGGTGAGGCCTTCTGCAGTCTCAGAGAAGTGACAGAGTAGAGGAAGCTGTGTGGAGTCATCCAGGTCCTGGAGATCCCTAACAGGCAAAGAATAATAATAAAAAAAAAACTTTTCTAGGTATATATGCACATTCATTTATCCTACATTTTGCCAGCATCAAACCTGTAACAACTCAATTTGCATAACACAGACTTTCACCCAGTTTTAACGTAGGGCTGGGCGACATAGAAAAAAATATAATCGCAATAATTTTCCCCATTTTGATCAATATCGATATTTATCACAATATATAATCAATAATGATGCCAGTTTGAAAAGTATCCTGATAATGTCCGTTTCCTGAAGAAACCAAAAGATTCACAAGTTGAACTTAGGATATAGTTTATTAACGTAGAATTATATAGTGTAGTGTAAAGAACAACACTGTAAACATGCAAACAAATGTAGCGGTAGGTACTACAACCCAAAACAAAAGTAAACAAACAGGTCACAATTAAGGCCCTGAGACATTCAAATACTCAACTGTTAACTAAAATAAAAGTCAATGAAAGCAATGAAAGGTGGACTGGTTTTAAATCTTAAAATGTTGGAGGAAGAAATCTGAATAAAAGCTTGACTGCAAATGTACATATTCACCAGTCTATTTTTGAGCTGGTGCACATTAGTTCTTTTTTTACATTACCCATCAAAGAAGTATCAGAGTACAGTAAATAGTGCAAAATGTACACAAATATGCTTTGTTTTACCTAGGGCACATCATTTGGGTAACTCTAAAAGATTCTATGCCAGAAAAACAAGTCTGTCCACAGCATCTGGCTTCAAAGCTGCCCTGTAGCAGGACACCATATTCCCACCACTGCTAAAAGCACACTGACGGTTAGCTGGTGGGTGATTCAGTGATCAGCCTGTGCTTTGGGAGTTTCAGCTCCTCTTGAGCTGCAGTGAGAGCATTCTTCTTTTTGGGTGAGAAAGAAAAATCACTGACAACTTTACTGCACACAGCCAAGGCTCTTTTGATCCTCTTGTCTTTAAAAGTTCCCTCTGAGGATACATAAGAAAACAAAATGAAAACACAGGTGATTATGTTAAACTGAGCAATTAAGTAATATTGCATTACAGTTCCCACACATCATTACACACCGACAGCTGACTAGTGCATATTATAATTATGCGCTATATTTAATTATGCTTAATAATGGGGAGGGGGATAAACATAGGATATTTTTTTAGTTTAAAATGTTCATTTACTTACCAATGGCTAGATGCTGCCGGTGACAAAGACACTGGAGGCAAGTCCACTGTTGGAGTGCTGCA
Source organism: Melanotaenia trifasciata (assembly GCA_037177355.1). Classification (NCBI taxonomy): domain Eukaryota; kingdom Metazoa; phylum Chordata; class Actinopteri; order Atheriniformes; family Melanotaeniidae; genus Melanotaenia; species Melanotaenia trifasciata. The sequence goes on along the minus strand of JBAFTB010000026.1, from coordinate 6,631,617 downwards.
GTCTTGACAATGTTAGGTGGATTGTCTGTTGTTATGCACACTTTGTCCTCGATAAAACCCCAGAATGCAAGGGTACCCTCCAGCCATTGGTTGATTGTTTCAGCAGTATGATCCTCCGGAAAGTACGCTGTTTGCAAGCATTTGCTTTGAAGTGCCCACTCCTCGTCAACATAAAAGATGGTGAGGCTCGTGTATAGCTCTGAGGTTGGCTGTAGTAGCAACATTTTTAACATCCCTCAGCGCATTTTCTATCTTCCTACAACACTTGCATACTGTATGTGCCCCACTATGCTGATGCGATCACACACCCCTTGCACACATGCGCACGCGCGTGTACACCGGTTTTGTTCCCGTCGTTTCTTTGGCAATGTGATCACGCAATGCGGCGCCA
>JBAFTB010000026.1:6616590-6629031 GCA_037177355.1 Melanotaenia trifasciata | reverse complement strand
ACACGGAAACCAATGACCGATGTTTGTTTTGCTAACAATAGCAGGTAAAAACTCATCATTTTACGACATTATTCATATTTGTACTGATTTTCAGAGTGTGTTTTCAAACTGCATAACTTCAGTTCTTTTCTTTAATGGCTCGACATATACTAACAGTCAATTTTATTATCTAAATATCTGCTAATATTGGTTTCATTAAGGCTAAACGCGTTAGCTTACACGAATGCTAACTCTGGTCTTGCTAGGTATTTCTAAGCACAATAAAACATTGTAACCTATCGACAACATTGGCAAATGGGATATGTTCCCAAGATTAACATTAAACTTATTCAACGGTTGCATCGTCAACAAATAATAGCATAGGTTTTAATTGTAAACACGTCGTTTGGGCTAGGTAGCTAGCCAACGGCGTTTGCAACCAAGCTCCTGCGTGGGTGTGTCAAACTCAACGGTGAAAGTTACAGTTAGTCTTAACTGTAGCCTACATTATCATGATTTTTTATTATTAAAGCATGCAGATGACCCGACATGTTGCTCACTGACGAAAGTTTTCATTTTAACGGGTTTCCAATTAGTCATAACAGTCATTTAGTTCCCAGAGTCCCTGAAAGCTGTTTTCCTACACCTAACTCCTTTATTTATTTTGAGTAAAATGGAAAGCCAGTTTGATTTATTGAAATGTGCAAGCATAAATGCAATTGGATTACATAGTTTAGTTAAATTAACTACAGATGATTAACAAAACATCATCAGAGCAGCAGTAAGTTTTGTTGAGGATCATCTTCATCTTCTTGTTTTTCTTAAGTATGCCTGCTGAAGACAAGCAGTCAGTAAACATGGACGAGAAAGACGTTTGCCCCTTCAGTAACAAGGAAAAGGACAGAGATGGTGAGAGAAAACCAGCATCTGTTCGAGACAAAGCAAAAGACGAGGCCAAAGCGAGTGGCAAAAAAGATGGCAACAAGGAGGAAAAGAGAAAGCGCCTAGAGGAAGAAAAAAAGAAAAAAGAGGAAAAGGAGCGAAAAAAGAAAGAAGAGGAAAAACAAAAAGCTGAGGAAGAACAGAAGAAGAAGGAGGAAGAGGAAAAAAGACAGCAGGAAGAGCAGGAGAAGAAGCTTATAGAAGAGGAGGCCAAACGACAACGTGAGGAGGAGGCAGCTCTTCTCAAGTAAGTGATAGTTTGCTTTGTTGTCATATTTTTTATGAAGGCTCATGTTAATCATTGTGTTGCAGACTGATGTAACTTTCAAAGTTCTAATGAAAATGTAAAGAGGGTTAATCAAACGGTCCCTAAAGTTGTCAAACAGTGGTACCTGTTTGTATCTGTTTAAGCATACTTGCTCATTTTCATAGTGTAAACTATTTATTAATAATTAATAATAATAAAAATAACAATAATAGTAATCATAATAATAATAATAACTTTATTGATCCCCATTGGGAGCGCCTTGTTTCGGCACTTTTGGGAGGGTGCTCAAGGGCCTACAGTGCTTTTTCTTGGCTAGGGTTTTTTATTAATTGGCCTGTATTAATACTGATTGCATCACAATGAACTGGCTTGAACTGATTTAGTCTGTAAAGTGATGACTTCGTTATAAATTGTCGCTATTCTGTCTACAAAAGTGGAGATTAGTTGAGCCATAACAGGTGAAATATGTTTTCACTGCTCTGTATTCATTCTCTCTTTTTTTCTTTTCTTTGTAGGGAAAAGGAAGAAGGGCATCAGCTGCACCAGGAAGCTTGGGAGCGTCATCAGTGCAGAAAGGAACTCCGCAGCAAGAACCAGAGTGCCCATGAATGTCGTCCTGAAGAGGCCTTCTTCAGCCGACTGGACTCCAGCCTTAAAAAGAACACGGCCTTTGTTAAGAAGCTGCGTACGCTCACCGAACAGCAACGAGACGCGCTCTCCAATGACTTTGCCTCACTCAATCTCAGCAAGTACATCGGCGAGGCTGTGAGCTCCGTTGTGGAGGCCAAGCTTAAGATCTCTGATGTCGGCTGCGCCGTACATCTGTGCTCCCTCTTCCACCAGCGCTACGCCGAGTTTGCTCCATTACTGTTGCAATCGTGGAAGAAGCACTTCGAAGCGAGGAAGGAGGATAAAGCGCCCAACGTGAGCAAACTGCGCACTGACCTGCGCTTTATTGCAGAGCTTACAATCGTCGGCCTTTTCACAGACAAAGAAGGTCTTTCGCTCATTTACGAGCAGCTGAAGAACATCATTGGGACCGACCGGGAGACACACACTCATGTGTCAGTGGTAATCAGCTTCTGCAAGCACTGTGGAGATGACATCGCTGGTCTGGTGCCCCGAAAGGTGAAACTAGCAGCTGAGAAGTTTGGCTTGGCTTTCCCTCCGAGTGAAATCATCAGCACAGAGAAGCAGCAGCCCTTCCAGAACCTCTTGCGTGAGTACTTCACATCCCTCACCAAACACCTGAAGAAGGACCACCGGGAGCTGCAGAACATTGAGAGACAGAACAGGTGAGTGGGTAGCCTTTTATTTATTTAATCATTTGTAAAAGATTAAACAATTCACTCAAATATTCAAATGTGAATGAAAATGCATATCCATCCATCCATCCATCCATCCATCCATCCATCCATCCATCCATCCATCCATCCATCCATCCGACTTGTTTCCCTCCACAGGCGCATCTTGCATTCCAAAGGTGAGCTGAGCGAGGACCGGCACAAGCAGTATGAAGAGTTTGCCACTTCCTACCAGAAGCTGCTGGCCAATACTCAGTCTCTGGCTGACCTGCTGGATGAGAACATGCCAGAGCTGCCTCAAGACAAGACTGTGCAGGAAGGTGTGTCATTTTTCTGTCCCAGAAACAATTATGTGTGCCATGTTTTTCCTCTTTTCCTATAATGTGTTCTTCTTTGTGATCTCTCAGAGCACGGTCCCGGCATTGACATTTTCACCCCTGGGAAACCTGGCGAGTACGACCTGGAAGGAGGAATCTGGGAGGATGAGGATGCTCGTAACTTCTATGAGAACCTGGTTGACCTGAAGGCCTTTGTTCCTGCCATCCTCTTCAAAGACAATGAGAAAAGCAGCCAGGGGAAAGACAGGGATGATGCCAAAGGTAAATGTTTTGTTATTCAAAAGACAAATAAAGAAAGGACAGTGACAAAGAATTTGTTCTGACCGAGCTGCTGGTGCTGTTGGCTTCAGATGGCAGAGAGGGGAAGGATGTGGGCAGCACTACAGAAGAACTAGAGCTGGAGCTAGAAGCTCTGGACATTACAGATGAACCTCTCGAACTGGAGGGAGCAGACGAGGTGGAAAATGAAGAACTGGCTAAAAAGCTGCTGGATGAGCAAGGTAAGCATGAGCCTCTTGTTGGACTTGAATATGCAGAACTAACTGCCATGTGATTGGCTGATTAGCCTTTTGTGTTAACAAGCACTCGAACAGGTGGACTTAATTAAGTGAGCGCATTTGAATGGAGTCACTTTCAGAGATATTTAATAATTGTCAGCTAATAGAAATAAAGCCAAGATCATGTTTTCTCCTCCAAATCCACACTTTCTGTTTGCCTCTGATGTGATCTGATAGTTTAATAAACACATTTCCTTTAAAATTACCCAATTTTCAGACAGAGGGTAACAGTTACCAAGCAAATGCTAAATTATCTTCGTAGTAAGCCAAATTCTCAAATAAGTAGGACACACTTCCACGTGCTGTTTTTGATGCCGATGTAGCTTCTAAACATTTAATGATATCCTCTGATAAAAACGGAGATGTCAAACTGGCAAAACAGCTCTTATTACATAGCAGTAAGTTCTCCTAACTTCTGATGTCTAATCTACTTTGAGCCATGTTCACAGCAGGAGGGTGCAGCTCATTTTGGTCTCACTGTTCTTTATGTGAAGCTCCCTCACGTTATTGGCTCAGAGGATAAATCTTCCTGCATTGTTGTAAAAATATCACTATAGTTATTAGAAATAATGCACATAATGAATCACGGCTGCCTCATAGAGAAGAACATGGTTCTGGCTTGTTTCATAAGCTTTGCATCATTGTGTCAGGATCGTTTTAGGGATGTTTGTCATGTTTTTTTGTTTTTTTTAATGAGCTTCTGTGTTTATGAGCAGAACAAGAGGATGAGGAGGCCAGCACAGGGTCGCACCTGAAGCTAATTGTGGATGCCTTCATCCAGCAACTCCCCAATTGTGTCAACAGAGACCTCATCGACAAGGTGATGGCAAAGGAACAGGAATCCTGCCTTTACTGAACAGTCAATATACCACACAGATTTGTACCAGAAGGTTGTTTTTCTAAAAAAAAATCTTTAAATTTATGAGCACTGTGATTCCTGCAGGCGGCCATGGACTTCTGCATGAACATGAACACCAAATCTAACAGGAGGAAGCTAGTCCGAGCCCTCTTCACTGTTCCCAGGCAAAGGTAGGGCTGCCAGCGCTCGCTGAAAAAAATAAGACTAAAGAAAGTTGTTTAGTCCAAAGGGGAATTACACTGTTGTAATAGAATTTTACATTTATATACCTGTTTTTATAATTGAAATTATTAATCTTAACATTATGAAAAACAAATTAAATTCAAATAAGAATTAAATTTAAATTAAAATGAAATTAGAAATAAATTAAATATAAAAATATATAAATTAGATTGAAATGGGGAAAAAAAAACAACAAAAATGAATAAATAAAATAAGAAATTGATTATTGAGTAACATCTGGCATATTTCATACCGGGTAGAACCACAGAGGGGCGCTATCAACCTAAGTTATGGTTTGAAGGTTAGTGGAGCGCTGACTCATTCTCCTCTTGCAGGTTGGATCTTCTGCCTTTTTACTCTCGCCTGGTGGCAACTCTGCATCCCTGCATGTCTGACGTGGCTGAGGACCTCTGCTCCATGCTGAAGGGAGACTTCAGGTTTCATGTAGGTTCTCTTTTTTCTGATAACATGCTATGTTTTATTGCAATCTAGTTAACCCGGTTGGGATACAACTTAGAGTATTTAATTCTGACACCTAAAATCAGATATATCTGCAGGATATGTTGGGGTGACTCCTTTTCTTTTTTCCTGTCTTTTTTTTTTTTTTTTAATAATAATAATACTAACAAAAAAAAACATGTTAAATTTGTGCTTTCAGATTCGGAAGAAGGACCAGATCAACATAGAGACCAAAAATAAAACAGTCAGATTCATCGGGGAGCTGGCCAAGTTCAAGATGTTCTCAAAAACGGACACGCTTCATTGTCTCAAGGTGGGTGAAGCATCACAATCTGAGGTCTGAAATGGTGACATAAATGTTGGACATGCATTTTTCAGCAGGATGTGTGTGTTTGCGTTTATGAAAGGTTTTATATAACACACATAGGTGTATCATAAAGCTTAGGATGTAACTTTAGCCATTCTCACAGCACAACAAGGTGGGAAAGATGCAGCTTTATGTCCTGTTTGTGATGCACATTAGCAGAAGCTAAATATACATGTATGTGTTAAGTAGGACGATCATGTTGTAACATACTTCTCTTCCCAATCGTAGTATTGCCACTCTTCGGATTTCACACACCCATTTGCTATTAGTAAACACACACTGATAGGGAACAGGGCAGAGTGCTTCCTCCAGGTAGGGAATGAGTGTTTGCCTCAAGTGAAGTGGTTTAAAATCTCAAAATGTTCATGAGTGATAGTAGGATGGAGTCAGAGATGGACTGACGGATTTGTGCTTCTTCAGCAGTAATGAGGTGTTGCACTGGTGTGTTGAGGTGAAGAGAGAGCTGAGATGAAAGACAAAGCTTTAAATTTACTGGTCTATCTACGTTCCAGTCTTCACCTGTGGTCACGAGATCTGGGTAGTGAAATATAAGTGGCTGATATGGGCTTTCTTAAAAGGGTGGCTGGGTTCAGCCTTAGAGATCAGCTCACACATCAGCTTGGGGTGGAGTCAGTAAAGAAGGTTTGGGCATCTGGTTAGGATACCTCCCGTCAGAGGTTTTCATGCACGTTCTACCGGGAAGAATTATATATCCCTTTTGAGAGCCCTACTATGACTGCCTGCTCGCTTGCATGTGCACACGCATGTGTTTTTGCACAATATAGTGGAGGAGAATTGTGAACTTGCAACCTTGTAGAGTCAGAAAGTACATGCCAATAATGTCTCTGAGTTACTGTGAATTCCGTTCAGTTTGGAGTGAGAAATAGATAAGTAAGGAGATACAACGATATTTACAACTACTCCCTACTGGACTTCCAGAACATTTTCAAGGCCTCTTGTTCTTTTCTCAGTATTGAACTCAGTAACCCTGTATGAGTCTGTGTCCTGCTTGTGAATGCACCGTCTAAGCCGTGAAGGAATAACAACCACTATATAATAATGTAGCTCTATTAATTAAAAGCAGAGCCTAATGAATGCTACCAAATATCTAAGGATAAAATGCAAATGAATAAGAATGCTTAAATGAGTAAATGAATAATAAATGAGTAAATGAATGAAAATGCTTATAAAATATTTGCAACAATGTTCAGAGAAGCAGCCTGACGTAGCTAAAGTTAGGCTCTGATGTGTGATTAAAAATCGCGGTTGCACTACTTTTTGGGGACTTTGATCACATTAGACCAGGTCCTGCTGTAAAACTACAAGACTTTGAATGTTCAAATCTGGACTGATTTATTCTACAGAGCACAAAGATTCATTAACACACAGTTCCTGATATGAGAAACCTTAATTCTATTCATGAAACGCATATAAGACCAATTTATTTATTTCCTTATTGTTTTACACCAAGACTGAGACTATTTTTTGCTTTAACCCCTGTATAATGAGGAGGTCTTATTTGTAGCACAACTGCTGTGTGAAAAGGGCTCTAGACTGAGGGATCAGGTTTAGAGTTGGTGTTTTGTTTTTTGTTTTTTTAAATCTGGTTTAAGGCTGCTGTAAAGTTAAAAAGTAAACATGAAGAGGAAATTCGCCTCCCAACTGCATCATCTGGGTGTGTTAGTCTGACCTCTGGGGTTCCATTTGGACTAAGTGCTCTAACAGAAGAACCAGGTGCCCAGAAAAAGTCAATTACCACAGAATAATCACAAGGGACAGCATGAATCTCATTAGTTTAAAGCAAAATGAGATTGTTTCACATGCAACTGTTTGCAGCCAGCTAAATTGTTTTAAATAGGGACTTACTCAGAAAACCTAAGAAAGCCCAATAGCAAGCTGAAAGGGGGCACATCACCACCTGTTGCAGCAGAGACAGACATACTTATGGGCTCGACACACGGGAGGCGACCAACGACAGCGACGGCAGCAGTGCCGTGCATCGCGCTCTAAGATCGCTTTTCTCCAAGAAATTTGATTGGTTACATTATTGGTGGGGATTTTGACATTTTCAAACCAGACCGTGACGTTACAAAGTATGACAGATGGAGAGTCAGAAGATTTTGCACGAATTGATAGAAATCTTGCTGTTTACTGTATAAATGAGAGACAACTCTGGGTTCATCCAAGTTTACAAAATAGGAAACAGCATCGTGAATATCATCATTTGATGGACCTCAAGGCTGATCAAGAAAAATCCAGAACCTACGTTCGGACTAATTCACTCTGGCGCCACGCGGCTGCTTTTATTAAGCTAAATGATCTATTCTTCCATGTTCGACTGCGCAGTCTAGCCTGCTCTCATTGGTCAGTCCATGAAGCCCCTCGCTGACTGGTTGTAGTGCCAGGCGACAGCGACAAAAATGGAACATTTTTCTATTTTCTTGTGTCGCATTGCAAGTCCTGTGTGCACGTCTACATGAACGAGCACAACATTTCACATGCATGAATGTCGCCTGTCGCTTGGCTGGAGAAGGACAGCGATTTTCGCCTCAATACGCAGGTTCCATAGGAAATGAATGCAGAAGGAGCGACGTCACCTCTTGTGTGTCATTAGATCAATCCAACCCCCCCCCCTTCTTTACAAATATGCTGGAACAAGATCAGTTGGCTATTAGATGGAGCAGCTAGGTTATAACCTTAGCTCCATTTCCCTCTGTGTGTTAACATAGCTATGTCAAATCAGACTTTCAGTTGTTCCCATTCTGAAAGTTCATGTTCTCTACTTGTAAAAATCCAAAACAATCATGTAAATCTGCCAGGTTACTTAAAAACTACTGATAGAAGTTTAATGTAACCAGGTGGAATGTAAACAAGCGAACCTTTTCAGTCCTGGTGAGGATCTCTGACTTTAAAATCAGTGTGTTAGTCATTGCTGTGCACTAGCAACTTCCTGCCAACAGGTTCTTCGCCTTTGTTTTTGATGAGAAAATCATGTGTGATGCTAAGTTATTAAATGTGCGTATGTGCTTGTGCGTTTTGTTCAACAGATGCTGCTGTCTGATTTCACCCATCACCACATAGAGATGGCCTGCACGCTGCTGGAGACCTGCGGCCGATTTCTCTTCAGATCCCCAGACTCTCACCTGCGCACCAGCGTCCTGCTGGTCAGTACAAACTATCATTGCTTTGCATCAGCTGAGCCGAAGCAAAGAACAGAAATATAAAGAAGAGAAGTAGAAATAATGGCTTTGTAGGAGCTCTTAACTGTACATTTTGTTGATGGTGAGAATAGTTAAGATCAATGAAAGAACCTGTTTTTAATTGTCAGTTAGTTAAACTCTTTCTGCTTTGCAGGAACAAATGATGCGTAAAAAGCAGGCCCAGCATCTGGATGCCCGCTATGTGACCATGGTGGAGAACGCCTACTACTACTGCAACCCCCCGCCTATGGAAAAAACGGTGAAGAAGAAGAGGCCGCCGCTGCAGGAGTACATCCGCAAGCTGCTCTACAAGGACCTGTCCAAAGTCACCACAGAGAAGGTGCTGAGGCAGATGCGCAAGGTGCCCTGGCAGGACCCCGAGGTGAAGAGCTACCTGATCTGCTGCATGGTCAACATCTGGAACGTCAAGTACAACAGCATCCACTGTGTGGCCAACCTGCTGGCTGGCCTGGTGGCCTACCAGGAGGACGTGGGCATCCATGTGGTGGACGGAGTGCTGGAGGACATCCGGCTGGGAATGGAGGTAAAGAGATGGGGATTTGTGTTAAACTGTTAAATTTAACTACTAAAACCAATATTTAAAAACAGTCATCACTACAACAAACACATCAGGGAATGTTTTAAATATATTTAACTGTAGATGCATTTTTTAGAGTTAGGATTATTGTGTAGCAATAACTAAGTTTTAAATAACTTGGTAAAGACATTTAGAGGCATCTTTACTATATGTTTATTTTCTTTGTTATTACAAGCAGATAAGCATCCTTTTCCACCCAGCTGGTCTGAACCTTGCTGCACACCTGCAGGATTGTAAGACCTCAGTCTGATAATTATTTTCCTGATAGGTCTCACAGGACCAGAAAAGAGTCAGAGTCAGGGAGAATGTCATTTTATTTATTTATTTATTTTGGTGTGAGGGTAGTTGGTAGAGCCTTGAACTGGTGTGCTGCTGAGTTAGTGACGTTAAATAAAAATTACTAAAAGACACAAACAGGACACAAAACTGAATTTAATGCCCGAAGATCACCTGGAAGGCTCTTAGCTGAATTTTAATAGTGTCAAAGCCACAGCCGACGGTGCCTGCCACAAACATCTGAGTTGGAGAAAAATGAAAGACAGTTCAGTTAAATAAAAAAAAAAAACTTGATGCACAGAGCAGCCTCTCACTCTCCTGCAATGGCATGGTGACGGCATCAAGATGAAGGAGATGCACAGCAGAAGCATCTACCTGCAATCCCCTTCACAACTCCAGAAAATCTCCAACTTTCCAAAAGCTTTATCACACATGGTGCACCCTGGCAGGACAGCTAATCATTTAGCTCTTTTCATGAACTTGCATTGATTAAAATGAAAATCACAAAACAATAAACAAATTTAAACAGAATATTTTCCCATGCTGCATAAAATCAAATTCTCATGCTATGAAAAGACATTGACAAGTTGCACTTAAGGTGCTTGAAAGCTTCTAACATGCAGCATGAAGACTTGAGTTTGCGCAGCCTGTGAGCTGCTCGGTTTCTGTTGAAGGTTTAAATAAGTTGCAGTTCTTGCTCTCCTGCAATGGGGAAAAAAAGGTTGAGCTGCACCTGCAGTGTTTTGGCAGCATATAACCCAAAGCACGCTTGCCTCGAAGCCTTGAAAGATGCACAAACAGAGGGCAAATTTTTTTAGTAAATTCATGCTGTGTTTTAACTCGTGCTGCACGTATTCACTGACCCTCCTGCACTCAGACCCTGTCACCTATCAGTACACACTGACTTTAAATATAGAGCTACGTCTGCTGCTGGCTGTGCTTGATTAGCCTCTGAAGACTTATTGCTCCTTCTTAAAAAAATAACTATATTTGAAAACTGCCTTTTTTCAAAACTTGACTCTACAACCTTCATTTCTCACCCTTTTGAAGAAACTATAAGTAAAAGTGGGTTTTGGAGCTCATTAGTGGCTTTAAAATCGTCACTTAACTCACACATGGATCATTTTCATGTCATATTTAATCATGTACTGCTTTGCTATTTGCTATTTATCAAATAATTTTATCTTTTTAAAGTCAAACACAGGTTACAAAAACATGAGATTAACTTTAAATACTTTTTATTAATTTAATAAATATGAAGATTGTCACGGTGCAGAAGAAGTTGCAGCATTTAAAGTGTTTGTGACGTAAAAATTCTTCTCATCTCAGCTGCAGTGTTTAGTATTGTGGCAGCTGCTTTTTTTATTGAAAATAGGGTGAAAATCTGCACCCTGATGTTTGGAACACTGGAAATGTTTGTGCTGCAGATAAAGTGGAGCTCAGAATGAAACATGACTGACGAGGAAGTCTGACTTAAAGCAATGTTAACTTCATGAGAACAAATGATGTTGTCATTTTGCTGGGTTTGGGTGCTTAAACCTGTTTCATTTGGTGGAAGCGTGAGAACATGTCACCAGCGTGCGTTTCAAAACTTTAGCTCCATTTTATTTTACGCCTTCTTTCTCACACAATCTACAACTTAAGTGGTTTCAGTTTTCTGGTTTTAGCCGTGGTAAAAAATCCAGCATTCTTTTTGACTTCTAAAGTTTGTAGCACCCAGATGGAGTCAAATTAAAGCTACATCATCTGAGTATGCTGGTTTAAACTGAGACAGCCTGCAGGGTCTCAGGGTTGTAAATGTAAACAAAACAACCACGGATGATCATCTAGTCGATAGTGGAAAAACGGCGTTTATCAGCCCATCACATTTCCTGTTTATAACAATCTTCCAGCAAATAAGCTGTCAGGCATAAAGCAAGTTTGTAATGATATTCTGAATCTCGTGACAGTAGTCGACCAGCGGTTTCATTTTGTGAGTCTGCAGTTACTTTTTTTTAAAATGTTTGAACAGTTTGGCTGACAGAAGTCTTCAACAAACTCAGTCACTTACTGACTTAATTTTAAAAAGATTATTTAGTCCTCAGACCTTTACACCCATCCATCCATCCTAATTCTACCTTTTGGAAAGTCTGAGCTGCTCCTCCAGTTTCCAATCCAGCTAAGAAATGAGTCCTGGATCTGTTTGTGTCCAAAACACCTCCCCTGAGAGGCATCCAGGAGGCCAAACCACCACAACTAGCTTGTTTTATCTATCAACCAGGTTAGGAGGGGGTTCCAGATAATACACCAACCTGTGAACATCTGACTCTCTTATTTCTTAGTGTTTAAAGCACCATCTTTATTGTCGGACTCCATCAATGTTTTGTTTTCTTCTTTTTGTTTTGTTTTTTTCAGGCAGTTTAAAATGTTGAATTTGTGTTGGGTGTGAAAGCAGAAAGCAAGTTGCTAATTTAACACATCACATGAAATCTCTTATTTGTCATCTTCTATAGACAAACAGCACTTCTCATGACATGGCCGTTTAGAATCACTGTAAACTAACAGAAAATCATGATTTAAAAGAGAGTTACAACCTTCATATTACCGCCTCCCTCTGCACGACTCTGCATCGGAGAGGTCGCTGGCGTGGATTGGCTGCCACGTTTCCATCAGTCTGCCCCAGGGCAACTGTGGATAGCTTACCATCACCAATATGAATAATGCCTCCTGGTCGCCTTCCCTTGGATTTTTTTTCTGGGCACATCCTACTGGCAGAATACCCTGGGACAGACCTGAAACCCGCAGGAAGGATTGTATATCCAGGGAACACCCACCTAGAGGGATTTTTGGGTCTCCCTCATGACATGCTGTCTCCATGTCCCAACCTTGTATAAAAGGAAGAAAATGGGTGGAAAGATGGATGGATAGCTTTTTATTGAACCTCTTAGCCTAATAGCAGCTGATAAAAATTAAAGTACAATTGACGTCTTCTGTATTATTTAGTCATTTATGATGTATTTTGTTCAGCTAAAGCTAATCAGCAGCATGCTTCACAGCTGAAATGACTTTCCAAAGTGGACCATGAATTTCTCT
>JBAFTB010000026.1:6574760-6600146 GCA_037177355.1 Melanotaenia trifasciata | reverse complement strand
TGCTTTTTTCTTTTTTGCAAAAGGGAAATGTAGGATTGAATAAATAAAGGTTAAAATAAATAATATATTTTACTTTACATGCCATAATAATAAATTAAATTAATAATTAAAATAATAAATTAAAATGCTTTCATAGACATTTTCCTTGGGTTTCATATTTTTAGGTCATTTCTGATAAAAATCTTTATATGTTCTTGTTAATTTCATGCATGTGTTGGATGACACACTTATAACACTGACTGTCCAACCGGCTTAAACATGTAGACAACGGATATTTTAGCTGCTTCCATCCACTCACCGTGTTTCCTACAACTTCTGCCTGCTTACTGGGGTAAAATGAATTTATGGCAGCTGCTGTGTAATAAGGGCTTACAGTCCTTTTCATTTCTTCAAAACAATTTTTTTCTACCTCAAGGCGATGTAAGATATTTAAAGATTTGGCATTATCTTACAAACCATGAGAATTGGAATATCATAAAAAACGACCCAACAAATTATTAATATAATCAAACATCGTAGACCTACCAAAAAACACGTCTCCCATATATACAGGAACCGGTCACTGGACACACCAGATGACACTTTTTATATCAAAAACAAATGGGATATGGAGTCCAATATTATAATTGAGGATGATGAATGGGAAACGATATGCACAGGATGTCACAAGGGCATCAATAGCGCTTCGATTGGAAGATGAAGACAAGATTCTTTAGGACACCCCTAGCGATCTTTAATTTGTAAACAATGCAGCCACAAAATACTGCTGGAGAGGTTTGGAGAGCTCGGTGAACACTCACGTCTTTTGGGATCGCCCATTAATGCTTCTTTTTTGGAAGGAGGTAAAGATGGCGATAGATGAAGTTTTGGGAAAAGATGTATTATTTACACCAAGACAGTTTCTGCTTGATCTAACCCCTGAAGACATATATACTAGGGATCAGAAAGTTTTGTTACACATACTATTAATGACTGCAGGGAAAATGGTGACAATAAAATGGAGGAATCCACGGCCGCCTACGGTGGAGCAGTGGAAACAGAAACTGAAGGAATTGTATGGAATGAAGGCTTTAACCGCTAAATTACAAATGAAATCTGATGTCTCTGTAAAGAGATGGCTGCCTATAACAAGATACCTTTCTAACTGAGTGGAGGTCCACGCTATATTTTACTGTCTATAAAAGTCTATCTACCTATGTATATGTTATCCCATGCCCTGATGTACTTATGTTAAGTTGTTGTCAAGGGACGTCTGTCATTGTGTTCTTTTTGTGTTTAATAAAAATAGTTAAAAAAAAAAAAAAAAAGAATTTATGGCAATTGTCATAAACTTTGCGTTTTAAGATTATTATAATATACCAGGCTATATGGAGGGATGGATGTTAATGCCATCCCTTTTGCAGATCAATGAGGCCGTTAATGCTTTAATGCTAAAGCGTGTATGCACAAGTCTGTGGCACAAGTCAGGCAACCGGATTATTCTGGGAGAAGTGAATCGAAAGCAAGGTCTGTTTCTGAACCGTCTTTCACTTGTTTTTCCGAAAGCTACTAACTCTAGTGTGTTCTTCTTGTAGAAATAAAAACATTATGTATAGAAGGTTTCCGTGTTATTTGATAATTTTACAGAATAAGATTTTCCCTCATGTGATACTTTGTCTTTTTACTGTGGTCTTGAGACCTCTCTTTTGAGTGTTGTAAAATATTAAATGAATACTAATTCAACATATTTACTGAACTTGGAAAAAACATTCATGTCTGGCTGTTTTAGATTTTTTGGCACCAGCTGATGCAACACAACAGGCCAGTCATGTTGAAAGTGATTATGCTTTTACAGGTTGTCATATTGAATATTATCATATTCTCAACCTGTTCAACAACAAGTTAACCATCAAACCTTTGCAGCTGGCAGCTGTTTGTAACAAACTGCAGACACAGTTCCAGACGATGTGGTGAGCGTAGTGGAACAATTAGCTGGTGAAATGATGGTGGTGACCAAAAAGAGGGGGGGCATGTCCTTATGTCACACTCTGTGGTGGGGTTCTCTTTGTTGGTTTCTAGGAGTTGTTGCATTTGCATCCTATTCTCTTTATTCTGCCCTCACAGTCACGGATGCGCATTCACTGTGTTGTGTTGGTTTTACACCAAAAGCTAGTTATGTTTTCACAGTTTTATTGCCAGTGTTGTTTATTGCATTGTCTTCTTATAGGTGCTCTTAATGATTGTCTGTTTTGTTTTCTTACAAAGGTTGTTATTTTTCTTTACAGCTGTTTTTTTTTTCTTGTTTTGGTTGTAGAGCTGTCATGGTTGCTTTTTGTATGCGTCTTTTTCTTCTCCTCACACTCCCCCTTCCTGTGTTTCCCTTTGTCAGGTCCAGCGCTTTGAATTGTCTTGTGCATGAACTATGAGTAACCATTAAATCAGTTAGACAGAAGGGTGAAAAGAAAGTGTAGTCAATGAGCTTCCAGATAAGAAAATCTCATATCCATTTGATTTCTGTTAAAAAGACCAGCATAAAAATAACGGATCTAAACATATCGAATTAGCTTCATATTTCACTTCATGCCAATCAGGAGAAATGTTTTTTGGTCAAAGGGATTGGCAAAAGAAAATGTATGCAACATGCCTCTGAGCATGATTGCATACATGCAGGTGATGTTCTCCAGTGAAAGCCAGACAAGAGTTTTAACCATTGTTGCTTCAAGACCTTCATGCTTCACATCATGGGAGATTACACCTGTTCATGTAGTAGATAAGTGAAACTTTACCACTAGATTTACCAAAATGTTCAGTGCACATTATTGATTGCAGCAACCCTGGTTGTTTTCTACATAATATTGACTTGACTGGACCTCCAAGCATGTTAGCAGCTGTGTTTGAATAAGTTTTAAATTAAAGCTAATTCACATACAAGTTTAGATTAAATTAGAGCAGCACTCTCAATTTTCCTCTTGTGGATGTCCACCACAGTTGTTGGTTTTGTACTCATTGAGCTCACAGCTACTTTTTCTACTGAATTCCAGCCACTGACTGGATGATTATGTTTGGAAGAAACCAAACAAACCCGCATGATTTGCATAGAAATGCCAGTAATAATTTAAAGTATGTTCTGATTTCCTGCTGCTTCAGTTCTTCCATTCACGCCGTATTTATGTAAGAGGATGTGTTTCGGGTGCAGCACAGCTCGTCTGCAGTAACTGTCCTGCTCTGTCCTCCAGGAGACGCTGATTGGAGTCTGGGCCTGGGCTGAACGAGCGAGCAAGAGACAGAATGAACGAGCAAAAGAGAGAGAGAGACGGACAACGAGGAGATCGGAGGGGAAACCGGTCGCGACCGGAAACCAGTCCCCCAGGCTCCCACTGACGCCGGGACAGACCAGACCAAATCCCTGACCTGAACACACACTGTTACCCTGCGAGGGGCCCGAAGCCCGAGGAGGAGAGGCAAAACTGCGAGCTGGGGTCAGAGGTCGGGGCTCAGACAGATGGCTCTCTTTCTTTTTTGTCTTTTGCCTGAGATGACAAAAACTTAAAGCAACTGCCTGGACAAGACTACACACACCTGACCGGCAGACTGATGGTGGGATGGTGAAAATGAGGCAGGCTTTTTCCCACCGTGGAGGAAAAAGTCATTTTTAGGAGTTAAAACTTACGAGTGCACAACTGGATGTTCTTTTTTCTTTTCTCTATTTTTGGACTCTATTAACACCAGGAAATCATCTGATCATCCAACTTCCTGCAACAGAGTTGAGCAAATCTGCTTAGAGACTGGTTGTGTGTTCATAGACTGTTAACGCAGTGATGCAGAGGCCGACGTGATGCTTTGTAGCCGATTTCTGATGTTAAGAAGTGGCAGACAGGATGCAGCTCTTCTTCTAGAGCCCACTTGGTTTATGCCACCAGTTTTGCAGTTAGATTAGATTTTTCTCTTCCTCACTTTGTCTTTAAAATATTAAATAGATTAAGAAAGCTTGTTTGAGGCAACAAAAGTCTAAACTAGCAAAAGTTTCAAAGAAAGATTTTGGGATATTATCATTTCTGCTCTTTTTCAGAGGTCCTGTGGATTTTGGCCAGCTGCATAGAAATTAGCAAACAACTTAAAATAAATATTTGCTTTCCATACTAATAAGAACTGAAACTATAAATTAATTAGGGGGAATAAAAAGGGTTTATAATTTGATCATTAAGACACCAAACAACCCCTGCCTTATTTCTGCAGAAGTCTGTTCTTCACAGATTTGTTGTAGCTGTTGTAAATGTACCGTAAAAATTCTTATCAAATCCTCTTTACAGACTAACTAAAGCCAGTTTTTCACTCATGAACTCCAGATTTTAGCTGACAATTTTGGTACAGACTTCTTCACAGCAGGACGTTGTGTGTTCTCAGAGCTGGAAATACTCTAGAGTGGCATTAGAGCGACATGATGCGAAATCAAAGTGTGGAAATTTGTGTTTTCAGGAGAATGGCAGCTTTGTGCCGATATCAACAGCATATTTATTTGAATGTGTCCATGAAATTACAGGTCAGTAGGAGACATTGTGAAGCAGCAATGTAAGCTGTAAATACTTTACACGATCTTACTCGCTTATTTTTATTTATTAGGCTAGCTGGCTGATTAACCACAAGAAGTAGTCTGGAGGAAATGGTACAAATTTTTTTTGGTCTCATGCAGCCTCCGGAGTAAATCTTCAGACCTTAAAAAAAATGAACTGTACTTCTTGATAGATGCTGCTGTTTATTGCTACATGGAGAAATGCCTGCTTAAAACAATAAGAAAAATCACCTTGATACATTAAAAAAACTACTAAATATGCCACATAGTTCAGTCTTGTTAGTACTTCCAGCTCTGTGTTCACATGAGTAAAATGTTAAAGGAATGTCAACTTTTCAGGAAAGACATCTGTAGCTAGCAATCGGTTTGCTACACAAAGACCAGAAATGAGGAAGCCACGAGCTGGGTTCAATCCAGAAATGACTAAAGCCCACCCATCAGCCCCTTTAAAGCTCATTAATCAACATGTTATATGTGGTTTGGTAACTCGATGAAGAGTCAAAGCAACCCTGACAGCAGGCTAACAAAAGGAACACAGCTGGCCAGTTTTTAATGCATCAAAAACTCGTTACCAGAGTAACAGTCTCGTAGCGTCTTCAACAAAGACGTGCAGACCTGACAGGCTTGCCAATCAGAGGTGGACACCTGTGTGTATATTTGTTCCAGCTTCTCTCCAGCTGGACTGAATCTGAATTATTCAGTTCGACAACATTCAGCTTGCTTTGGTTTGTGTAGTGCAACGTGATAAAAGCCTCTTTTTGTTTTGTTTTCTCCATTTAGACTTTTGAATAACAGTGTGCCTGAGAGTCTTCCTACGTGATGACAGTCACTATTGTTTTAGATTGATTTAATTTGTTAAGCCTCTAGATGGATAAATATACTCAATGTTCTTCTGCATGGGACTCTTCTGCACCAGCTCTTCTTTGCTGTAGTAAAACCACCCAGCAGTGCTGTAGTTTGTGTCTAGATTCAAAGCTATCGTTCTTAAACTGCAGATAAGAAGAAAACTGCCTAGTGAAGCTTTGTGCCACAGCTCATGATGAAGAAATAAGAATAAAAGTACAGAGACGATTAAAGTTTGTTTGGTCTATCTTGTGTTTGTGGCATGTGCGTGTTTGTGAGGGTGTGTCTGTTTGTTGAGGTCTAATTACAAGGCTGCAAGCGTAAGTATTTCCTCATTTCCTGCCGCGACTTTCCTTAAATACTGCATAAGTGAAGCAATGCCGAGCATGGTTGGATTAACCTGGGGAGGTGGGGAGAATCAGCTGACTCCTGGTAAAGAAAATATTGGAGCTGTGCATTTTTGTGTACCAGTTTAAAATAATGCATATACATTGGGTAGGGAAGGGTTAGGTCTGTAGAGGTAATGATTGACTTCAGGAGCAGGTTTATCTGATATAAATTAAACCACAACGAATTAGTTCCAAACTAATATATCTGTTAGGGGATAAAATATCAAAGTTTACAAAAAGCTGGTCACGTCAGTGTGCACAACCTTAAACTAATACTTTGTTGAGGTACTTCAATTAACCACAGCATTCAGTCTACTGTGGTAGGAGTCTCTTGGCATGACTTGGCAAAATTTACCCCTCTTACAAACGAACTCCAAATCGCTCAGATTAAGAAGACATCTCTTGTGTACAGCCCACAACAGATTTTCTATAGGGTTTAGGTCTGGGGTCTGGTTTAGTTAATAGAAATCTTATTTTCCTCTCAGGAAGTCCTTCTTTAGTTGATTTGGGTGAATGTTTGGGGTCGTTGTTTTGAAATTCCTCTTCACTTTTAGCTCCCTAGTAGATGTTTAAAGGTTTTAGGCTTAAAATTACTGGTATTTCAAAAGGTTCATAAATCTCTCCACTCTGATTAGTCAAAATCAGCTTTATTGTCAATTCTGCAGCATGTACAGGACAAACAGGATTAAATGATGGATCTCTCAAACATTGGTGCATGAAATACCAGAATATAAGCCAATAAACAAAACAAGTACATGATCAATAAGTAGGGATGGGCATTCGATTATATTGTCCTAATTGATCATCGTGAGAATTAACGATCGATTATCGATTAATCATTAATATTTATATTAAAATTCAGTATTTATGGGGTATATTAAAATGCAGTGAAAATTGAAAAAACAGTGCGTTTCCACATTGAGATCTGGTCACAGTTCGCTCCGACATCTTAATGATCAATTAATCGATCATCGATTAATTATGCCCATCCCTATCACTAAGTACTAATTAAATCCCCAGTTCCAGCTGTAGCCCAAATCATAATACTACCACCGTCATGCTTCACCGTGAGTTTGGTGTTCTTTTAGGGATGCAACAGTTTATTTATTTATTATTATTATTCATTTTTTTTGTCTGGAATTGTGACCAAAAAGTTAAATCTTTGTCTCGTCAGACCAGAACACATTTTGTCACATGCTTTTGTGAGACTAGATGCTTTTTTTTGTTTGTTTTTTGGTTGTAAACTAGTCAGGATTTGGATGTGTTCTGTCAGTAAAAACTTCCATCTTGCAACTTTACCCCATCGTCTAGACGTGGATAATATGGAAGGTTGTTGTCACGTGTAGTAAACAACCAGTAAAAACAAAAACATTTTTTTTCTTGCCACTTATCCGGGGTCTGGTTGGGGGGGCTGTTGCTTAAACAGCTAACAATGGGTCACCATTTGTAAGGACTCATAGCCTACTCTCGAGCATCACTGCAAGACAGTAGCTGTTCAGTCCTTCCACTGATGGGTGGAGTCTGTCAGCTTTGTGTCAGATTGGTTGACTTTGAGCATTGTTTTTTGGAAAGATGTGAAAGAGGATCCAGACTTATAACAATTTTTACTTTCTCATTGTTGATATTATGGATTAAGAATGGCAGTAGTAACTGTGTGATCCAGATTAACAGTACTTCATGTAACATTTGCTTGAATTTGAATGCAAGTTTTTAATTTTGAGGTGGTATGACTCAGTTCCACCATCAAAGTCCTCCATGTCTCTACAGAGATGACTGGCTGCTGTGTCCTGCAGGTAAACCATTTACTATTCCTGAATACTTATATTAGTATATAGTATATTATAGTATATTAGCATGCCGTAGAGACAAAAATATGAAAATACAGAAATAAATTAAGAGGATTTTTCTCTAAAATGTGACTAACATAAAAACTGCACAGCTCAAAACAGTAAAGGGAACACAGGCAATACATCTATGTTGATGAATGGAATATTCTAGTCAAAAACTTTATTTGATAAACACTGCAATGTGTTGAAAACAAAATAATATAAGAATGATCAATGAAAATAAAAATCAGTCACCCATGGAGGTCTGGATTCTAGTTTGCTTTTAATGACTTTTTAATGTTTCCTGCACCCCGCTGTAATGTTTTTAATGTTTTGTGTAATGCACCTTGAATTGTCTTGCACATGAAATGTGCAAGACAAATAAACTTGCCTTGGATTCAAAATCATGTTCAAAATAAAAATGGAAGGATCAGATCAGTCTGACCCAACGTCTGTGGAAAATCTACAAGACAATTCACAATGAGGTTCATTAGTGTGTGTGGCAGATGTTCTCCTGAGGGATCTCCTCCCAGACCTGGATCAGGGTATCAGTCAACCACTGGAAGGTGGATGAAACGAGAAAAGACGTCCCAGAGGTGATGGTGTGGTGAACGGAAAGATCAGTCAATAGGGTCGATGCCTTCATTATGCAGGAACTGTTGCACACTCCAGCCACGTGAGGCTGAGCATTGCCATCTATTAGAAGAACTCAGGTCCCACTGCAGCAGCATATGGTCTGAGGATCTCATTCCCAGTACCTAATGGCAGTCAGGGTACCTCTGGCTAGCACATGGAGGTCTGTGCGGCCCTCCAAGAATATGCAAGGATATTTGTTCATTACCAGGTCCATCAATTAGATTTATGACCTCAGATGATCAACACAATATATCCTGCACTAGCCTGAATTGCTGCAGTGCAATCATAGTCCTGCTGCATGGGACTTCAGGGAGTTCAGGATCCACTCAATGACTGCAAGGTGTCCAGGACCTGAGGTTGTAAAATGAGTCCAGATCATCAGCCTTCCACCACCATGCTTCACAGGTAAGGTATTCAGTGTTTTTGCTGATATGCTATGTTTGGTTTTCTCCATAAAACCAGATGTGCATTATAACCAAACATCTCCACTTTGGTCTCAGATGTCATGGGTTGTTTTGATTTAAGACCTTTTTGCTATGTCCTGACACATCAGACTGTAAAATGGAAAGAGGATTGAGTGCTTTTAGAGCTTTAGTGTTTTATTAAGTCTTACATTATCAAACACAAATTCTGAGAGATTGTTCTTTTTTTATGGTTAGCTGCTGAAAAAAATGCTGTATATACCTCTTATCTTGTACTGAAGGAAGAGAAGCACACTATTCTCCTTTTAAAATTCCACTCAGGTCAAACATTACCCAAATGTGGCCAATCATTAAACAGCACCTGCTCATTCATTAAATTCCACAGTTAATCAGAGGACAACAAGGAGTCTGAAGTTATATTGTTAGGTTTAATGAGTTACAAAGAAAAAAAAAATCAATATTTGCAATGTGAATAGTATGTTCAGCATACAACATGGACATTTCAGTAGTAAGAAAGTATACCAGGCTGTTATAGTATTGCAACATCTTTCACATGACCACTTATATCCCATCTACCACACAGTAAAACATTTTTACCTTTGTTCTGGGCTGATATTTACACTTTGCAGAAACATTTCCTCATAAAAAGGTGTTTTATACAGAATGTGTTCTTATCATTTATTTATGCACCATTATATACTTCAAAATAGCTGTAGCTGAACTACAGTGAACCGGAGTCTGTAAACAAAATTTACTAAATATACTTCAAAGTTACTGTAGGGGAACTACAGAGGCCGGAGTCTGGATTAAACACACACACTCATGCATGCACACAAACATACCTACAAGAGTTAAATAACACACTAACGTCAGAAACAGCAAAGTAATTGATAACAGCTTGACAGAATGAAAACATAATTATCACAGGATGTATTTGCAGACTGTGGTTTTTACTGCTGCGGCTTAGTACAATGCGTGTTTGCCCGTCCCTAAAGAGCAGTTTAGAGTTACTCCCTCTGAGTGGTAAAACTGAGAAGTCCTGCCTCAAACCCATTCCACTAGTCTGTGGTTGGGTGTGGGAGGTTTGTCTGTGGAGTAAAAATAAGCATCAGCTCAGCTCAGCTCGGCTCTACGTCCATATAAACACACACATCTGCAGCAATGTTATTCCAGGAAACCACATTTGAAGACGCTTGTTTGACTCTGTCCACTACCGTCTTTTTGGGTCCTCTGAGTCGTTTCAGAGACGACAAAATTGCTCTCTTTAAAAGTGCTTTTAACTTTTTCCCAAAGCAGTGGCAAAAAAAACAAAACAAAACAAAACAAAAAAAACAACAACGCTGCAGAATACAATGACAAAAGCCGGTAAACAAACAACATCACAGCTATGTATGAGTATTCACCTTACTTTCCTAAAATAAATACTGTACTGTGTAAATACTATAATTTAAGATTTTTCCAAACATCTGTTATCTTAGTCTGTTAATTCTTATTTCAGATTTTTACATTTGCACCAATTCTTGCACAAAAGTGCTTTTTCCTGCATCTAAATAACATTTAATCAAACATAAAGGCAATTTTAATCCATCCACTGACTACTAAGATTGGGCGAGTTAATTTGTGGCAGTTTAATTAATAACATGCCTATTTAAAAGTTAAAACTGCATCATAACCAAAACCTGAAAAATCTGACATTGAAGGTGCTTTATTTTTGGTCTTTTCACTTTCAATAAATGTGCTATTTTAAAATGTGCACAAATGAGTTGCAACATAACAGCCCAGATTTGTGAAGTTTTCAGGATGCAGGTGCACAACTTTAGAAGCTGGATGGATAATCCAGCCCTTAAAGTTTTGACTCACTCACACATAAAGTGATGCTGGAATTTCTCTATATATCAAATCTGTATTCATACACAAGCAGAAATAGTCCTGCACAAAGGTATTTCAGAAAATTATCAAGAAATCTCGATATTTGTGAGAAGTTTGTAAAGATTTGTGTCTTTGGTATGGAGGATATCATTAAACAGACAGAAGGACATACAATTAACTATTCACAAGCATCCTCATGTGGCAAACATGAGACAGAATGGTAGTTAAAAAATCGGCTTTGTTCCAATTGACCTTGCGCGGAGGTATATAGTGTCTTGGAAGAGTCTTGATGTGAAGAAGTCTTAACCTGCTCAGGCATTGTTGAGTGCAACAGCTGCACTGTTTCTCAGCTTTTTTATGCTCACAAGGTGAAAAGTGGATTTGCAGGTTTATCAAGTACCAAGCTTCATTCCTCTGTCAAAGCTGGTCTGTTTCCAGCCACACCTTTGTCTCATGGCGAAACTTCTCACATTCTATCATCACCAGCAGGTAGATGCCAGAGTTTGGGCTTGGCAGGTAGAGACTGGTGAGTAAATCTGTTAAAAAAAAAGTTAATCAGGAGTCTTTCAGCAGCCCTAGTTTCCTCAGTGCCTCCCTTCGAGATTCGTTCATCTCACCACGTCCAGAAAACTGCACGGTGATGCCTTGGGGACGGAACATGGAATTGGACCTCCGTCTGCGATCAGGAGAGATAGCTCGCAGTCCTGTTTTCTGATTAAGAGCACCGTGGTAGGACTGCCGAACAGGTCTGGGGACTGGAGTCGTGGCTGGAGCTTTGATACTCTTGGCAGGACTGCCTGAGGCAAGATTAAACCCAGTAGCTGGGTTGAAGCTTCGGCTCTTTCCTCCGTAAGTGTTCAGCTCAGAAGGTAGCAGCTCTGGTTTGGCGGGCATGGTTTGACTCTTGTCGATATGGGAGCTGAGGATGTCAGGCAGGTTGGCTGTGGTCATGGGGGCAGGTGCCGGGGTCATGACTTTGGACTTTCCTCCGTAGGTATTAAGTTCAGTGGGGTTAGATAGAGCAGGTGGGAGGGTTTTAAGGTCTTGGCTTGTTGGGGAAGGCACAGGTTCACTCCTTGAGGAAACAGATGGATTAACTATGATGGACTTCCCTCCATAGCTGTTAAATTCCAGTGAAGTGACTTCAGCCGGAGGGGGGACAGAGGCCTTGTTTTCCTGAGGAGGTGGGTAGTGTCTGTTTTGGGTCAGTGTTGGTGATGATGGGCTCAGCTGGGAGCTCCTATCATCATGGCTCTTGAGGGAATGTGTCTGCAGAATCTCAGGTTTTCTGTCTACATGAAGATGGCTTGGAGGTGAAGTCACAGCACTGGATTCTGGGAAGTTGGTGCCACTTTGCATCAGTTGAGGAAGACTGGTCTCTAAAGATTTGGAATGAGTGTCTGGAGCTTTCCGAGAATCCACTGTAGTGCTGTTTTGGGCAACGTCTCCAGACACGGTTCGATTCCTGTTCAGACCCAGCTTTGATAAGGCCTCCATCCTGGATTTACCTGGTGAAGGGTCCTTGAAAGAAATACTACGAGTAGGAGTGTTTCGAGCCTTCTGCTCCACAGTTTGCTGAGAATGTTCCAGCAGCAAAGGGTGAGACGTACCTGACAGGTTTGCCAGCATCTGACCTCGTCTCTCATGAATGTTCACATTAGCCCCAGGCTGCTTCTGGTGCTCCTTGTTTCCAAGGATAACGCTTATATTAGGAGGGAAGCGGATGGGCTTGGCAGAGGTAGGAGGACCCTGTTTCACTGGAGTGTCTGTGCTGTCGCTTGGTGGCTTTTCTGACTCCAGGCTGAGACGACGGAGGATTGAGGAAGGATGCAAGTTTGACGTTCCACCTCCCTGATTCTCTGCTATCTTCTGGGCAATCAAGACAGGGGTAGGGATACAGCCTGGTGGATAGTAGGAGGAATGACTGTCTGCCGACCCATAGCTTCCACTTGGTAGAGGAGGGTTGTACTCTGAAGGCAAGCTGTCACGCCTTGGCCTTACCTCAAAGTGGCTTTCAGGAGTTGGTAACATACGCTGAAAATCTGGGAGGAACATGCGTTTACTTAGTAGAGCTTTAAAGTGTTCAACTTTAAGAAAATAATACATGAGAGCAGTTAATTAGATTGTTAAAACACAAAAATAGCGTTTCTTAAATTCATAACTTAATTTAGCTACAGTCTAGGCCAGGGATGATCATCTCCGGACCTCTTGGGCCACTTTCCTGCATGAGTTCGATGCTTTCCTGCTGCAACACATCAGATTCAAAGGAAATGGTTCTCCAAAAGCTTGTTGTGAAGTTCTGCACAAGCCTCTTTATGACCCATTAATTTGAGGCAGGTGTGCTGCAGCAGGAAAACATCTAAAACCTGTGGGACAGTGGCCAAAGAGGTCCAGAGGTGTTGATCTCTAGGGTAAACTATGATCTACACTCAAGATCCACTGCTGTTCATTACCTGGGTTAGTAGGGTTGAAGACTGGCTCTTTGGTCTGTACCAAGTCTGGTTCTGGGTGGACCAGGTCAATAATATCATGTTGTGAGGGTACATTCACCCCAAGGTTGGGTTTGGAGGTAGGTAGTCCATTAACTTTGTCTAAAGGGATGCTGCTACTGACAGGACGGTTCACCAGTGAAGACCTCTGATCATCCTCCACCAGGCTCTCCTCCAATGAGTCAATGGTGTCCTCAAAGAACTGGATGCACTCCTGCTCCTCTTGGCTCAGAAACTGCAGTGTGTTATCTTCCTGCAGTGAAAGTAAAAAAGTCATTGGCATGGTGAACTTTAATTAAATGGTGAACCATTTATTTAAGTTTCTCTGTCTTTCATGCAAAACATTTTTAACCAAAACCTCTGAGATGTGTCTTCATCTCGGAACCCTGTGTTGTTACCAGATTTGACCCTTCATCCAATAGTCGTGTGTAGTGGGAACACAGGCTTGTTTGTTCTTGCCTACAATGCCCCCAAACGTTTTTCTTTATCCAAGCCCATATTTATTGCATATGCCCCATTTTTTCTCTTGGGTAATTCCCACTTGCCTTCTCTGCAAACATAAAGAAACTCTGCAGCCTCTGATTTAAATCATTCTGCAGTCCTGATACAGATCAGCTCCACCCTTCTAATCTAAACCACATTGCTGTGGGGAGCAGGTATTGTCCAGTAACAATCTGAACTGGAGAAAAGCAAACCATTAAGTGGTCAAGATTTTACTTTGCAGTTTGAAATGAATCCATGGAACTCATTTTAGCCGAAGATTTATGGGTCCCTTAAAAGCTCCTTTATTTAAGCTCTCCCTTAGAATCTGCTTTCTTCTGATTGGACGGTTTCTGGAAGTCTGCTGAGTGAAAGCAGCCAATTGTAATGAGATGTGGAATCAGAATTATTATATTTTCATTCAAATATTGAAGTTTTGAGATCATTTTCTCTGGTTTTAGAGGCTTACAGTTTTCAATATTCTTTCATTACTGACAATTGCATGAACATTTTAGCTTAATAACATTAAATGAAGTTAGTTTTTTCTAGCTTTTTAAGATGCTTTAAACCATCAGCTCCATTTATTAATTCAAGAGTAAGAAAAAGAAAAGAAATTTATTTAGTGGCACCTTAATTTGAGATCATGGTTTAACCTGTTAAGACCTCATTAAGATCATATTCCTTTCATACATGATGCTGTTTGAGTTGGTACTGATACTAAACTGGTTGTTGTTAATGTTGAAATTGTTCTTACGCTTTTCTGAAAACACAGTCATTTTTAAAAGCTGTTTAAGCTTGAAAGTGCTTAAAAAAACAAAAACAAAAAGGAATTTGGTTCTTGATAAATTAAACTGCATCATATCTACAGGAAATTAAAAAAAATGTTTACATAAAGCCAAAGTGTGGTTGTTTCATGCTTACTTCCTAAAGAAGCTTTATTTTGTTTTGCTTTGTTTTTTTGCTATGTTTTTTTAATGTTTTTAAGTTCAATTTGTTGCCTTTGATAGTTTTTCATCTTATTCTTGGTCTTAATAAAGAGATAAGTTAATCTGTTGCTGGATTTGGCCATTTATTCATTGTATGGATTGTATTGTATTTATTTAACTTTTCAATTTTGATGACTCAAAATTTAAAACAAAACTGAGCTAATAATTCAACGAGTCTACATTTTCAATGTTAAACATGTACTTGAATGAGTAGATACTTGTTTTTGTCACACAAAGTGTTTGATGGCTGAGTATTTTGCTGTGTTGGACTAATATCATGCTACCTGACCAAAGAAAGCTGCTCATTTGCACCATTTCAAGGTAATGACCTTCACCCTGTGGTTGACATTGTAAACACTGGTTACCGATGGCATCGCTGTCATATAAAGCACCACAACAAGGTTACTGAGTGTCTTGTTTTGAGTTACACAAACTGAAACCTGTGGGAGATAAAAACTGATCTGCTGGTTTCAGCTGAAATGAATGATGTCCATTGTACTGAAGCAACTCAGGTCGTAGAAAACTGCAGCTTAACCGGTTGAGCTCTGTTATGTGTTGATAGTGAATATTCTTCCCAAGGTATATGAAAGGATGAAGTTGTTCAACAGGTGTATTTTTCAGCATCTGTGGTGACTGATGGCATTGTTTAAACACAGCACAAACCCTGAGTGAGGGTGACATACCATTCGGTTAATCAGCAGGTTATCTGATACACTGAGTGTGTTTATTGTGCTTAAGAAAACGAGGAAAGAGGACAAGACTTTTCTCAGGTGATCGGGTAGATCTTTTCCTGTCATATGATGCTCCAACACAGCAACAGTTTGAAGGCTTAATTATCTAAATTGACCTATTTATGAGAGGAAACCTGCAAACATGGTTTTGGAAAATATAATGTTTCCATTTCCTGGCAATATAACTTGATGCATCTACAAATTAAAATTCAAGCTAAACTTGGATTTAAATTAAATTTGTCTAAAATAATATCCAAAAAATAAGGGTTATTCATTCTGAGACTTATCTAAAGACAACGTGGGTTAAAATGAAAATGACTGACTTTGTTACAATATTAAACATGGCTGAGAAATATTCATAATAGAATAGCATTAAATGTGTGGAAACTGGAAGGAACAGCAGTCTCCTACATTAGAAGCCAAAAACTACCCTTAAAGCTCCCAAAAAACACTACAGATTCATATGTTGTTTGATTTATTTGAATAAAAAAAACTGTTAAAGCTACATAGTGTGACTTTACAAGATTATAAACAAGGAAGTGTCTTAATGATTAATGAAGACATGTGCCTGCCTGAATGCTAAGCTAAGCTAGGTGCACTGATTGCCTTCTAACTATATCATATAATCTATAAATGTATTACATTGATATATAAATAATTCTCTTAAAAAATTATTTCAGTGACAATAGTTCTAAAAAAAAATAAAATAAAATAAAATAAATCCTCAAACTCACCAGTGGAGGCTAACTAGTGAAGGCTAGCTACTAGTTTGGCTAATGTTAGCATCTGTCAACATGTTATTAGCTCAGTACTAATATAGTCAAGTGGAGAGCTAATATTATAATATTTGTTCTTGTTTTACTCCGTATCAGAATCTCTACAGCTGTGTTGTGTGTTTTTTCTACGCTTACAAGGTGCTTCTCAAAGTCAAAGAAGGATCCATAATGGCTAGTTTATTGAATCTTTGCAAAACCCTGTTGCAATGTCATGGATCCTTTAAAGGACTCAGTCGTTTTTTCTGTGAAGTTTCAAAAATATCACTGAGTATCCTCAATTTCCCTAAATGTCCACCAACCCGAGTAAAAGATGGGAAAACACAAGGTAGATAGATGCTAGTGCAGAATGCATTTCAGGGTTTTTTTCTGTTTGTTTTTACCATATTTGTTGCCACTTTCCAGCTGTTAGCATAGTAAACAGTACTATAAAAAGACTGGAAAGAATAAATAGCAAAGTAAATGCTTTTAAATAGCTGGTGAACAGCTACAAACTACTGAACCCCAGAAATGTAAGTTTTTTTATTTGTTGTACCTTTATGGGATGAAACTAATGGTGGGACGGTTGTACTAATGATAGTTTTGTTTTTGAATGCATGAAAGGAATGTCCATTGAGGAAAGTATTAAGTATTATGGGGGTTAAATAACTGTTTACAGCATTATTAATTATAAATAATTTGGCTCTGAGGAACATATTTAAGATTTGATGAATAACTGGTTATCAGCTGCTTTTAAGAATCCTCCTCTGTCAAAATGTAACTTCAACTGAGCTAAAACTTTCTTTTTTTAATTGTGAGGTACTGTTAGTTACTTCTCTTTTGCAACCAACTGGATCCAAGTAAAAAAGGTAGATTGCCCCAAAACATTAATGGTATACTTGTTTTACCCTGAAACATTACAGACACACAAGTCACTCACTCCTGCTCTGGAGTTTCGGCGAATGCCTCCGTTGACCCTGTAGTGGAGCTGAGAGTTACCCTGCCGATGGATGTCCATTAAGAGGTGGGGTTAGAGGTCAACTGACATTTGGACTTCTTGTAGAGGGCTCTGTGTTTCTGGTTGGCACTGGGATAAAACCAGAATCGTGTCTGGTTTTGCTCTGAAGGAATCATCTAATCTTCTTGTCAGTGAGAGTCTGAAGACACAGAAGACACAAAAGACACAGAAGACAAACAAGACGACAGATGCGTTTAGGAAGACGTCAGAGTTCATGATGGAAGAAGGATGATGCTTTTATTGAGATTTAAGAACATCTTTAAAACAAGTATCACCTGAAAATACTTTTCAAACTGTTGCCAGAAGAAAGATAAGTGTAACGACTGAGTTGATTAACAAGGGAGGACAGACATTAAAGTTATTATATGCAGTCAGATTAAGATCAGTTTAGTCTTTTAAAATGTATTTTTAATGAGAAAAATTTATATTTTATCTTTTTAGTCCTTAAAAATTTCACATGTAAATGTCAGATACCGTATATGCATAACCCATTATTATTAACAACTTATACATATATGTAGTATATTAGTAGAAAAGCATGTTTCAACCACCTGTAATTTTCTAATGCAACCAAGTTACTAAGCTTAAATTTAGCTTTCACGAGATGGTTTTTTAAGCTTTAGTAGCTATTTTTATGATGTTTACATGTTAGTATAGGGTCAGTGAGCAGCAACAGCAGTAAGAAGTTAGACTAAACCAGGTGAGAGGTTCAGGGAGGTTGTGTTTTCTTACTGGAACTGATAGCAGTTGTAACTAAAACTCAGAAACAATAGATTAAACTGCGTGCTGTATAAATCTTTATCAGCCTTCGTCACATAAACATTCAAAAGGCACACTGATACTTCCTTCCGCTGCTCTAGAGTTTACAGCTCAGCATTCCAGCAGTAACACCTGAAGGACCAGTTTACCCAGAACACACAGCTGCAAAACAGGCTTCTAGAGCCGAAACCACTGAGCTCTTTGGCTACATTCCTAACGCCACCGGTCTGATGGAAACTTCCGGAGATAAAAGTTGGATGGAAGATAGTTTCAGTGGAAATGGAACCACTCTGGGTTCATTTTGGTGCTCAGTCATGAGTCATTAACATGGTAGCACAAGTTAGTTTCCCTAGAGAAACAACACATCTTCAGGGTTCCATGTACCACATTTAATCCCAAAAAGCTAAACAAAACAGCTCATAGAATCCACTCACTACTACTATTAAGTAACTATTGTTAATGAAGAAAAATCTGATCCCCAGCAAAACTGTCACAGATTTAAGAAAAACTTGGTGCTGTCTAATCTGGGTCTATTGGTTTTTATTGACTTTTATTATGTCCAACACTGAACCCATTAAAAGCATTTATAACAGTTTTCTATCTGTAAACCACCAACAGACTAAACTAATGAAAAATATTTAGTTACATCTCTTTTTAGAGTTGGATATACCAGAACTAGATTTTTTAGATTTCTGGGTTTTCCCCCTGATTTAGTATTTATGTATCTATAGATAGATAAAGATATATAGACACATTATTTTTATTCACCACAATCAATTATTACTTGGTCTTTAATCATAGTTTTAATTTTTGCTGCATAGTTAAATAAACTATCAGAAATTAGGCTGAGTTTACTATTTATTTATTTTTAAGTCCGCAATCTGAAAATATGTATTTAAACCAAGCACACAATTAAAAATTTCTTCTAGCCTCTAAAAAAATATTTTTAAAATCCTATACTCATTTGAAAAGAAGAAAGGAAAAACATCTAGTTCTTACTTGGAAGTCACAAACCAAGACGTTTGGTTACAAATATACTTTTAAAAGTTTTAATATTTTTTTTACAAAGACCCTGTAGGCCACTATGAAGCTGAGTCAAAATACAACAGTTTAATCAGTCATTTCAGGATTATCGTAGAAAAAGTTAGTTCTCCTCTTTGCACCCGATAAAAAGTGAATAAATGAAAACTTACCCAAGAGATCAAGATTAGTCATAATAAAACCAAGAATGAGACTCTTCAGGCTTTACAGCATCAACACGAGTCTCTGGTTTGGGTTTAAAAACTAAATTTCTTCGATAGTCCAGCCGATGCTCTTGCGCTCTTGGACAGCTCCGTGTGCGTAATGTCACCACCGCGGCGCGTTACGCACCATTTAACCACCAAGAAACTCCACCCACTGTGTCTGTGTGGGTGTGTGTGTGAGTGTGTGTGAGAGAGATTTCATTCAAGGTATTTTCCAAGTTGCTGGGAGGAGACAGCAGTCGCACAGTGGAAAGTTATTCCACTCTCTCTGGGATGGATTCAACGACAGCAGGAAGACTGAGTTTATCCTGTTTAGTCGACTATCTGGATGAAACCAGATGAATCATTAACCTGATTTCATGACCGGTGCTTGCAAAGAAGAAAAATTAGACTGCTGGAACAAATATGCTCTTAACACTGTGGAGAAATAGCGCTGCTCTAAAGGGTTTATTGGAAATGATTAGTAGCAATTAAAAAGAATCAGAATCCTCGCCTAATTTTTTAACATCTGAAGAATAATTTATTTAAACAATTCATAGTCAAATGATCATGTAGAGGTATTCTCTCAGTTTGTGTCTTTAATATGTTAACTATATTCTTTTCTGGGCTGAAAATCCAGAATAGAATTTTTTTGTAACCCGTCATATTGGGAGTTCCTTCTATTATACTGACTGAACAACCCAAAAAGTGAGCAAAGATGTTAAATTAGCTGCTGACATAATAAAATAAAATGGCCGAGTTTTAGAAAAAAAAGTTATTAGTTTTTCTATACCTTCATTTGAGTTTTACAAATTAACTTTATGTGAGTCAGGAACACTCCTGACTGACAGGAGCTGCATGACTTAAGTTTATCAACCTCTAATTACTCTTTTGTTTTTTTACATTTAATGTGAATCATAATCACAAAAAGCAGCTTAAGAGAAAACGAATGTAGAGAAACCCATAAATAAATAAATAAAATAAATAACATTCAAGAAATAACAGAAGCAGTTTGATATTTTATTATGTCGATGTTAGAACATTAAAATGCACATAATTTATTAGTACAGGTGCATTTTTGTTATATTGAATTATAAATTGTGAACTGAAAATCTGAGGATGTGCTTTGCGTTTTTATTTATTTTTATTTGATTGTTTATTTGTTTACTTTGGGCGCCCTCTGCTGGCCGCAGTCTGGTTACTGCAATACAACTTTAAATGCATGAAATCACTACTTTGAATCATTCAGATTCAAAATAATAAATATATAAGTCCTGACCATTTTCAAATAGATATTCTATAGCATTTGAATTTAATAATAACAAAGTTTTATCTTATATGTTTTTTCTAAGACATTTAGCATTGCTCTAGGAATCATTCAAGCATAAAAAGCCTCCTAAGTCAGAAGTTGCAGAACAAGCATGATGTTTCTCTACATGTGGTCGTCCCTGTTCTGAAGCCACAAATATGAAAAATTTATCAAGAAAGTATGAAACTGAAAATGGAAATCTGATAAAAAAAAAAATCTGTGTTCTGTAATACTAAAGACTGGCTGCAGTGATACAAGTCTACTTGCAATGGAAACTTTGGGGAGAAAGAGTCCTGCATTGACTACTTTCCCAGCCATCAATTATTACTTCCTGATTTCAAAATAAAACATTCCTCATTCTCTTTCTGTGTCTGTCTTGTCTTGCAGTCCTTTTCAAAAACATGCTATTTTACTTAAGTGATATAAAATTTTAAAAAGAGCTTAAATAAAACCAGTTTATACCATAAAGCCTAACATGTGCTGCTGGACTTAGTCGGCCCCTACTTCATATATTACTTGCACAAATATTATTAACTACTTTTACTGTGTAGATTGTCAGTAATTGGGCACCAAAGTAACTTGCTGAAAGCAAAAACAAGCATTTTCATGGCCGTTTAAAAAGCAGTCATATTAGATGTACCAGATTAAGTCCTCCTGGAAAGGCATCAGTTTTTATGGTAGTAGCCTGTAACTGCTGAAACTTTGTGAACATTGAAACAATTCTAAGCTACAGACATCAGTTAAACAGTGCTGCATTTTTTCTGAACAGAATATGCTGGGCGAATTTGAGAAGGTGCCTAAAAATGTGCAGTCACTCCATTTTTTATTCTTTATAGAGAGTCTTTACTGGAACTTCTAAGCAAATGACACTCAGCTGCCTGAGCAGGGAAACCCAGACTTCCCTCTCCTCAGCCACATTCACCAGCTCATCTGGGGGGATCCCAAGGCGTTCCCAGGCCAGCCGAGAGATGTAGTCGTTCCAGCGTGTCCTAGGTTTTCCCCAGGGTCTCCTCCCAGTGGGACATGCCCGGAACACCTCACCAGGGAGGCGTCCAGGAGGCATCCAAACCAGATTGCCTGAGTCACCTCATCTGGCTCCTTTCGATGTGGAGGAGCAGCGATTCTACTCTGAGCCCCTCCCGGATCACCAAGCTTCTCAACCTATCTCTAAGGGAGAGCCCGGCCACCCTGCAGAGAAAACTCATTTTGGCCACTTGTATTCATGATCTCGTTCTTTTGGTCACTACCCACAGCTCGTGACCATAGGTCAGGGTAGGAATGTAGACCGGTAAACCTAGAACTTTGCCTTTTGGCTCAGCTCCTTCTTTACCACGACAGACCGATGCAGAGTCCGCATCACTGCAGACGCCGCACCAATCTGCAAATATATAATATGTAAAAGCAATATGATAAATGTAATAAAAAATAATGTGCAACAATCTACATTAAAGCACTACATTACAACAACATATGTCCTCTGTTAACATGGAACTAATGTCAGTTGTGTGTGCGTGTTATGTTGACTTGATCCTAGAGGACTGAGGTCAAGCCAGTCGCCTCTTGTGTATCCATGATCAAACCAGCTGCTGTATTTCAAGTGTGCATTTCCTCTCAACTTTGTGGTCAAAGCAAAGACACAGCTCTGAAAAGCTTTTGGAAATTACTTTCGATTCCCTCACTCAGTCTCACAGATATGGGGCAGAATTAAGGGATGTATTTTAACAGTAAATGTAGGTTTACAATCCAAAAGGACATAGACTCAACTGAAAGTTCTGCAGAGTCAGTGTTTAAGCCTATTCTATTCTATTCTATTCTATTCTATTCTATTCTATTCTATTCTATTCTATTCTATTCTACAGTCATTTAGTAGACGCTTTTATCCAAAGCGACTTACATTTGAGAGTAAGAACAACACAAGCAATAATTCAAACAAGATGGGACGTCATAATTAAGTGGTAGCCTCAGTAATCTTAAATTTACCGCCACCATGACTACTCTCTCTCTTGTTCAGTGTACAAGTTGTGTTCAATGACTTTGACAGTGAATTACTGATAAACTACATAGTAAAAGTAGTTGATAATACTTGTGCAAGTAATATATGAAGCACTAAGTCCAGTAACGTGTTAAACGACTCATGGTATAAAGCGGTTTTATTTATGCTTTTTTAAAATGTCACATCACTTAGGCAAAATAGTGTGTTATTGCTATCTAATATGGACTGTAAGACAAGACAGAAAGAAAATGATAAATGCTTTATTTTGAAACCAGGAAGTAATCAATGGTAGCGGTTGCTTTCACCATAAATTTTAGAGTAAATGCGCACTTGGAATGCAGCAGCGGCTGGTTTGACTGTAGAGCTGCAGCCGCCACAGTGTGTCCATTTGTTTTTTCGGATAGTTTCGGCAGATTACCGGGAAGCGGACCGACTAGTTTGGCTCCGGTCCACACGGAGATCCTGGTGTAATAAGTACGTCATCACTTCCACAAATACTTTGAAGGACTTTTTCTTTCTATATTTTTTGAATAGTTATAAAAGCAATTTTCGGCTAATTTTGAAGTGGAATAAAATCGATTTCTTCTATAAGTAGTTTATAAAACCTATACTATTTCACTAAGTACTTCACCATCTACTTTCACAAATGAAATACTTTCACTGTGTATTTTTCCAGTAATTCGAGTCCCTTATAGATAGTATTAAAAGCCATTGTCGGCTAATTTTGAGGTGGAATAAAATTTATTTTCCTCAATAAGCAGTCAACAAAACGTTCACTGCTGTATTAGGTACTTCCAATACTACTTGAACAAATAATATGAAGTACTTTTACTGTGTACTTTTTCAGTAATTCATTGCCAAAGTCCATCATAGATAGTAATAAAAGAAATGGTCGATTAATTCTGAAGTGAAGTTTTATTAATAATTTGTCCCAAAAAATTGTACACAGTACAAGCTGTGTCCAGTGACTTTGACACTGAATGAATGAAAACCTACACGGTAAAGGTAGTTGATAATATTTGTGCAAAAAAACTTAAATAAACCCCGATTTATTCCATTAGTAGCCCAAGACATGCTTCTGGACAACGTACTTCCTTTACTACTTGCACAAATAATATGACTACTTTTTAAACTGTCATGAAAATGCTTGTTTTTGCTATCTGCAAGCGACTTTGGCACTGATTTACTGACAACACAGTAAAAGTAGTTGATAATATTTGTGCAAGTAATATATGAAGTAGGGGCGCACTTAGTCCAGCAGCACTTGTTAAGCTTTATGGTATAAATTGGTTTTATTTAAGCTTTTTTAAAAATTTTATACCACTTAGGTAAAATAGTGTGTTATTGCTATCTGAAAAGGACTAAAAGACGAGACTGACACAGAAAAAGAATGAGAAATGCCTTATTTTGAAATACGGAAGTAATCATTGGTGGCGGTTGCTTTCACCTTAAACTTTAGAGTAAATGCGCACTTGAAATGCAGCAGCTGCTGGCTTGACTATGTGAAAACGAGAGGCGGCTGTCTTGACCGCAGTTCAGCAGCCGCCACGGTGTGTCCATTTGTTTGTTTGTCGGGTTGTTTCGGCAGGTTACCGGGAAGCAGACTGACTGGCCCAGGTCCGGTCCACACGGAGGTCTGGTGAGTTCATAGCTGTCATTAAACATTGCAGGTGCTGAACATTCATTGCTAAGTTGAGCGAACTTGATTAGCCCGCTAGCTTGCAGATGCATCAATACGTCATTTCTCCTATTAACGGAGAGCATTGCTCTATTTATCACTTTAATTTCATTTTTACAGCTTAGTGGCAACAGACTCAATCTGCCTATGTTGAAACATATCTACAGTTTTAACCTTATTGCCTCTTTATACTTTACGCCAATTTAGTCATAATTGTGAAGTTAGATGTGTGATCACCGCCTGGATGGTGGCCGATAATAGAATCAGGGTTTCCCTTATTATCAGTAACCCCCCCATCAAACAGTAGTTTTTTGTTTGTTTGTTTGTTTGTTTTTAATTAACATTCAGTTTAGACACGTGCTGTTTTAATATTATTTTTCTGACCTAGTTCGCATTTTCTTACATAATTCTCACAGCTAAAAGGGTGGCTGAAATCTTGCCTTCTGAATGGACCTGATATTATCAATCAGTTTGTTAACGGGAGCTAGCTCGGCTAATCTAAATGCAAACGCATATTAATGTTAGCCAGTGAAACTCAAACCGTCAGACCACGAAGAGACGCTGTTCTCATGCATGTTTCATGCATTCAGTGTCAGATAGCACCCGTTTGCTCTCTTAACACCAGCAGTCTGCCTGTCTGTTATCATTTTTTAGCACCTTAGCTCGTTTGCTAACGTTCACGACAAACGGAGACACTGAAGTTGGTCGCCGATTCGTTAGTAAAGGGCCATTTCGCACATTTTTAGCATTCATAGAAAATTATTAAGATGATCATTAAAGAAAAAACAGCACCGTCTTGTAGACACACACTGTAGATTTATGCAGTAGTGATGTACCATACCACTAATTTCCTTTCCCATCCAATACATTCAAGTTAGTATTGGCGATGATATAGATACTTTATACAAAAACATGTGTTTGGAAAATGACTTTAAAAGCAGCCTTCCTCCATACAGCCCTGGTCAGTCATTACATAGATGCAACGACGACTTCTTGTTTTCTTGGTGGTTGGCACGGTTTGGTGCATTTCCATCACTCACTTGTGGAGTGATGACCAGAAAATCAGATGCAAAAAGAGAGTGATTAATTGTGTCACATATCAAATGGGTCATCCTGCGGCTGTCCTCTAAATGTAAAGAGGATAATGTGGTTTTTAGTGGATTCTTTTAATTCCGTAAAAGGGCACAAAATCATCTTCTGTTCCAGTGATGGGTCCAAATTGTTGTTTGGGTCTTAATGCGTTAAAATAATAAAGCTGAACTATATTACAGTAAGTGATAAAACTTCATATTTTTAATTACTAAAATATATTTTAAAATGAAAATTTATTCTAGAACATAAATAGCTGATATTTACATATACAACTAGTGATCAGCACATCACCAGTATGCAGCTCAAAATCCAAATGAAGCTATACCTTTACTTACACATATA
>JBAFTB010000026.1:6558272-6571607 GCA_037177355.1 Melanotaenia trifasciata | reverse complement strand
TTACTGTATATATAAGGATGCCCCAAAACCTGTATCTGTCCAGTACAATGTGTGTATTCGTACTCTGTATTCATAAGTGTTCTGATGTTGGATGCCGATACCATAGTGAAAAACTGTGGTTGTCAAAAGCAACGCGTTAATGCAAAGAGATTAATCTGTGGAAATAACACATTCACACATAATCAACAACTCATACCATATTAAAAATCTGAGTTGGACATTTTCTCAGCAAGAGAAGCTTTAGGGCATGTAGGCCCTTTGACGCTGCAGTGAACTGAATCCATCAAAAACCACGTTGTCTCCTTTGTTTGTAAAGGTTCTGATAGTTTCAAGTCTTACATTTGGAGAATGACCACAGGGCGGCCCATTTGATACATCGAATAAATTTGTTTTCATTCTGTGTGCAAGTTGTGCTGATTGTCGTGGTGATGACATGATCTTTTGTGGAATGTGACGGTACTGAGGAATCTTTTTGTTTAATTAAATATTTCATAACGTGATTGTGAAATTGTGACATCCCTACATGTTCTATAAACATCATATTTATACAATGAGATATTATACAAAATATTACATTTCTGTCAAATTTTATTAAAAAAACAAAGAAAAGTAAATGTTTTCCACAGAAATCACAGGTGTTATAACTGGATAAATGTGATCAGTTCATAAGGTGCAGATGCAGGGGCCTGAGATGTAGTGTTTCCTAATGCTGAAGGAGACGAAGTTTGGAGTTCCTTTTCTTACTATTTAAGGAATTTGAACAGTTCTTACCATCTTGGGTGCTTCTGGATCCAACACTCTAAGTGTTGTTTTTTTATTGGACCTGATATCTTGTAGTTTAGATGTTTGTGGGGGAAAAAAGCTGTGATGTGACTCTGTTTTGCATTGTTTAAAAATGGAACAATAGTAAGAGTCTTTACTATCTGTAGTTTAATCGAGTTCAGGTTTAGCCAGTCTAGCTGTTGGTTTTCAATCTATCTAGTGGAACATCCCTTTTTTCAGCCTTTACAGCTTTACTGATGAGTCTGAAGCTAGCTTCTGAATTGACACGAGCTAGTGGCAGTTAACCTACACAACAGGTGTTCTTCTGTTTCCAAAACATAGCTTGTTTGAGATGTTTAAGTCACATGAGCGGAAAACTTGACTCCAGGCTGGGCTTCATTCTGGCAGCACACAGATGACATTGTTTTCCGTTTCACCAGGATGTACGTGGGGCTAAAAACGACAAACTGAGAGGCCGTTGTCTAAGTAATCGCAGTACTTGTTGCATGTGGTGCAGTTTTTCTGTAGCCAAATAAATCATTTAGTCGTTTTTTTTAAAGATGAGCCTGAATGCTGGTCTCTTTAAATATGGCTGCTTAATGCAAAAAATAAAGTCACAAAATCTCAAAACATGAGATATTATTTGTCTAATAAAGAACACATCTTGTTTGGGTTCAAATTAAATCATTAAACCTTTTAAATGAGTTCAATGATCACTTGCTGCTACTTTTAATGAACTAATTGCTGCAGCCCTCAAATTAATATCATAAAACCCCTGTTAATTATCATATCCAAAAGCTGAGATGCCTTTATGATTATTTAAGCTCAGATTATAAATAAGATCCTGCTGAGGCAACACTGGATTTTTGCTGAGAATCTAAAATAAGACGGTATTCTGTCCAACCCCAACCTGAGTGGTATGAAGGTAATAAATGACTAACAGCCAGCTGGCTCGTACTGGTTTCTTCATCTGTGGATCAAAATCCTGAGTGTATCAGCTGTGTTTTTGCCTCCTGCCTGCACTCGTGTTAGTTGCATCATGGTTTGTGTGTAACTGCTGAGTTGAGGGTTTTTTTGGGGTCAAATCAGCTGTTTGGTTGAGTTGTTGTCGTGTTTAGGACAACACAAAGCTGTGTGTAAACCCTGTAAACACACAGGACGATCCTCTGTCAGGCGGTTGGAGTAACTGGATCTGCAGTCAGCATCACTCAGTGTCGGGTTACCACAGGCTCTCTGGTGCTGGTCTCCATGGAGACGGATTGAACCAGAGAGGAGGGATTGGTTGGTTGGAGGCAGGTGGAGTTTCACCTGGGATTGATAGGCGGGCTCTACCCCGTCATCTGTCTGTGTTTATGTCATTATGTCCTGTTTATGGACACTGAAAACACACTGTGATGTATCCTGTGTGTGTGTTGATGTGAACCATCTCTGCGTTTTGATTAGATTTGTACAGAAATGGTTTGTTACAGAAAATGTGATTGTAGATCAGCTGATCAGTTATTTACAAGTGATTTAAAATATTTAGTTTCTTTTGTAGGTTATTGTATTGTAGGATATTTTTTTATGCTCCTTTTACTCACTTCAGATTTCATTCAGCCAGTTTCAGACTTGACTACAAGACAAGGAGAAAGGTGATTTTATTGCTCCAAGTCTCGAGGAACAGTGGTCTTAATTATTATCAAATAATCCCATCAAGCTAACAATATGAGCAGTTGTCCGCTCTGGGATTACACGTCGTGTGCGTGAGAAAAATCCGTGTAGGGAACATTAAGATGGTTTGATCCCAGCTAGTTTGTCATAGATTTCCTGTGTTTTCTGACCTCTCTCTGCTTTTAACCGGTGAACTCGGTCAGTCCCGGTCAAGCTTCACATTTCACTTTTTAACAAACGTTACTCGGACAGGAGTAAACCGGACTTTTGTTGTGAAGTTAGTACATTGTGTAAAATGTAAAAACAGAAAATAATTTTGCAATGATTTTATCAACCTATACTATACTTCAAAGTCACAATATTTAATGTTCAATCTAATCAACTTTGTTGTTTTTGTTGCAAATATTAGCTCATTTTGAATTTGATGCATGCAGCATGTCTGAAAGAAACTGAGACAGGGTCAACACAGACTGGGAAAGCTGAACATGTT
Source organism: Melanotaenia trifasciata (assembly GCA_037177355.1). Taxonomy (NCBI): domain Eukaryota; kingdom Metazoa; phylum Chordata; class Actinopteri; order Atheriniformes; family Melanotaeniidae; genus Melanotaenia; species Melanotaenia trifasciata. The sequence goes on along the minus strand of JBAFTB010000026.1, from coordinate 6,568,705 downwards.
CCCCGTTTTAACAGGAACAGGTTAATTAGAAACAATTTACTACATAACTACATAAGCAAATATAAAGTTAAACTTTTCATGAAAAGTTCTGTCTTGTTAGCACGTAAGCTAACATCAGTGTGTGTTAAACTTGGCCTGTAACGTCACTCAGTTCAACGGGAGTCATGGCTTTGTCCACTGCTTCCATATTATCTAATTTTTCTTCACTTTCTTGTCAATAAAATAAGAAGGAAACAAAAACACGTGTATGTGAAATGAATAAATATTTGCCACAACAAAAAAAACAATGAAGTTTATCAGTTTGAACAGTAGATATTGTATTCAAGTGAATATGGGTTGAAAAGGATATTGTCTTTATTTACATCTTATCCCCACTTACTGTCAAACTGCGTACAATAGTTTGTATTATTTTTATGTCTTGAGCTCAGTGTGTTCGTGTACAACATAAATGTATATAAAAAAAAAAAATTAATTCAGCTTTATTTTCTATAGCGCCACTTTGGTACTTTACAGACCAATCAGTTCGAGTCAATTCATAATAAATAATAGCGTACTAGTTAAGGAAAGCTAACAGACTGCATCAAATCTTGACTTTGAGCCAGTCCCCCATCCTGAGCATGCAACGGGGCAACAGTGGAAGGAAAAACCTCCAGCAGAACCCGGCTCAGGTCAGTCATCTGCCTCAACCGGGTGGGGTGGAGAGGACAGGAAAGAGACCAACGAGCATCACAGCTTTTAGCCAGAAAGACCTGCTGAGAGAGAAGAGGAGAAAAACGTTAATGATGCCAGTACTGACATATGTTTAAACATCGGGGGGAAAAAACGGGGCAGAGAGATGAAAAGGAAGGACTCACTGCATCATGGAACATCCCTCAGCAGTCTAAGCCTAGAATGTCTGAAGTCTTTCATAATCATCTCAGTGATACTTGGTCGTAGTGTCATGGATTTTATATTTAGCCTCTTAGTGCAACAATAATGGCTTTGTTCAGATATTACTCAGCTTTCTGTTCATGTTCCTTCATTCAGTCCTGTCTGTGAAAGCTACAGAGCCATGGTGAGCGCTGGACTAAAGAGTCACTGAGTCTTTATAAAGTTTATTCATGATTGGTAGTAGTCCACGAAATTTACTTCCAATATCTTTTTATTAATAAAGGAAACAGCAGAGATGTGGCCACTTAACTGGAAGATTGCAGAACTGAAAAAGAAGCAACCATGAAACAAAAGTGTGTCTCTGCCGATAGTTGGAGTTGTGTTATTCTTTTCTAACTGCCTTCATTAATCTGTAGTGAGCAGTACAACCACTTATTCTCTGCTGTTGTTTTGAGCTCACGAGAAACTTTCATCCAGTCATCTGTGATGAAGTCGGTTACGGGGACGTGAGATTCTGTGGTGTGATCCTATCCGCTCTCTTAAATGCTTCCATAACTTCAGTTTTGTTGTGTGGAGATCACTGTCCATCAAATATCCTCTTATCGGATTTCACATGTTCTGTTTGGTGCATTATCCCTGAACGCACCAGCGTTTACACATAAACATGAATTCTTCCCTTCCAACGTGATTCAGGAATAAAATTCCTTCATGTCTGGCATCATACTGATACAGAAACACACTCTGGTCATGCTCAGCTCAAAGTTTTGTGAGTCACATCAGCTTTTGTCTGCACATACAGGTGTCATTATTCTGTCTTTGTGCAGACACTGAAAGGAGGACACACCCACCTAATACACACAGACACACACCAGGCTGAGCAGGTGGGACCGGTGTGCTGCTCAGTCATCTAAACCCAAAATAGAGAAAAAGTTCACTGACATTACTTCATGAGCTAAATATAATAATCACGGAGGATCTGTTGTCTGTAAATAGACTTGTGATGGCTGGGGCTGCTTCTCTTGTTTGTGTACGTGTTTCTGCTGGAGTTTGACCCAGAGAGTAAAAACAAAGTCCAGTCTGCCTCCATAAAATCTATTCTAAAATATATGAAATGGAGAAAGGAGGAGTGAGTTGCACTGGGTGCGGAGCTGCAATGTTTTAAATAATCAAATGTTCACTCTTTCCTTATTGAAAAGGAAACTGAACTGTAGTGTGTTCTGTGTGTTGCAGCTTTTCTGAAATCGCAAATGTTCAGAAGTCTTTCACTGGAAAATGCTGAAGAATCATTAAGTTTTAAAATACAGCACATCGTGTTTGGTGGTGTTTATTTGGGTTGATATGAAAACTTTTTTTCAGTTTGCATCTTTTTGTATATTATTATCAACATGTATAATAAATTTCCTAGGAATCCCTGTGGATGAGTTATCGTATAATCTCATCGTTTGGCTCAGTAACAAGTTGCTGACACACACACAACGTGTGAGAGTCAGGAGGATGTGTATGAGCGTCTTCTGTGAAACTGTGTGAGCTTTAGTGTAAACACAGCTGGATCGATAGAAGCATTGGTTCCATCAGGCGTTTGATACAGACGACTGAAAGCTGCAGCTCTTGTGCTGTACTTCTAACCTCCATTTATCAAGTGATTCAGCACTAGCCTGTGAGGCAAAACTCAGGGCAATAACACCACACATGACTTCCTGTTCTTTGCTTCTGAGACTAATAAATTGTAATTTTTTTGTCATCTTGATAAAACTGTGTTTACAGAGATTTCAGATCAAATGCAACCGAATTACTGAATGTAAAGGCACAACCCTGGCCCCTCTCCATACTGTTTCCTTTTTCTCCATCATATAAAACGCTTTGCTCTGTCTCTTTGAAAGTCACGACTCAGCACCTATAAACTGGCTGTGCTTCAGAAGGACAACCAGCTGATGTTGGCTTTTGTGAGTCATAAAAACCAGATTTGGACAGACAGGAGTGGACCTGCGGCTGGTTCAGATCCAGATCTGAATCAGAATTTCATATTTGTGTGTTGTTCAGAAGGTCGACACCAAAAGAACTTTTTCTTCATTTAAGCCAAACTAAAGTAGTACAACAGCTGCACCCATCAGTGACTTTGTCTCCCTTGTTAGTACTGGGTTGGACCCCCTTTTTTCCTTCAGAACGACCTTAATTCTTGGTGTCATAGATTCAACAAGGTCTAGAAACATTTTTGCCCACACTATTATTGGCAGATAGATAGATAGATGAGTGTGTGTATTATATTTATATATGTAATTTATACCTAAAGAAAAGTGACGTTAAGTGTAGTTTAAGTTTTTGCATTTGATTTTTCAAATGAGGAAAGCCTGTATAAAATGTTTTCAATTGAAATTACTGTGGAAAAAAAGAAAGAAATAAGAAATTAAAGCAACAGATCTGAACAGACTTTTTTTATTTTTTTATTTAATGATGTTGTTTTAAAGGCACGTACTATTAGGATGTGTTAGTTCCAGGTTCAATGTGTGCCATAAGGTAATTTTTTAAAGCTTTTTAATAAACATTAAACCAGTCTGGACCTCAACTTGTTACAATTTATTTATTTATTTTTTTTTTTTTTTAATGTTCAGTGCAAAATAACATTTTGTGAAAAAATCGTGCCAGAGAATTGTGATCTCAGTTCTGAGCAAAAAAATCGTGATTCACATTTTTTCTGAATCGTGCAGCCCTAATTGTTATCCAATAACAACTTGTCCTCTCTGTGTCTTTGTCCCTACTTCAGGTGAAGGACAGCTTTTACCTGTGTGGTCTGTATCCTGGTTTGTTTCATCATTAGACCTTCCTGGGTTTTTACTGGGAACCTGCATCAAGCCTGCCAGCCTCTCCATCCACAGCTGCACTATGGTACAGTAAATACAGGCTCATCCTCAGAAGATCTTGTTACCCTGCTCAGCACCGCTGGCTTTGAAAATGCAACCAGTGAGCTTTTACTGAATACTAATATAGTAAATTAGACCCACAAGCTTACTCAACTTCTAAATAAATTACCGTTTGCAACCTGTCCTTTTTTAAATGATCAGATAATGCCATACACAAGGTGCACTGCAAATATTTGAATAAAATATATGTTTGACAAATAACATTCCCATAGCTACATTTATACCATCCAGCCTTTGCGGGCTGGAGGAATCATTGAGGGAGTTAATAACTGTAGCCAGAAAACTTGAAGCTCTAATCCAAAAACCTGCATCATTGTAGTATATCGGTGTGAATGTACTCAACCTGTTCTAACACAGTCCCAGAGGGTGGGATTCATTTATGCTTAACAGGAAGCAGCAGTAAAAAATTGCATAGTTGCAAAAGGTGCACTTACAGCACTAGTCACAGGAGAAAATGAAAGCAAACAATATATGTAATTACCCATCACGGGAAGCACAGGGTGCACAGATATTCACATTAAGTATCAAAAACAGCAAACTAGTCAAGTACACAGTTATATAATTGTAGTTTCAGCTCATACAGTAAACCAAAAAGTTCACTCTAGCTGGGTTAGGGGTTCAGTACCAGTAATGGTAAACAGTGGATGACAACCTGCTCAGCCAGCAGCATGTTCTGGATGTGTGAAATTCCCATTCATCTTCCTCTGGAAGGAGATGGGCGTCAGTCCTGCTCAGTTTGTCTCTAAGTATAAAAATAACAAAGAAACAATTAACCCATTTTCATGCACACTAAATATTTGATCACTACCTAATTACTGTAGTTATCAGATAATTAAGGTGGTCACGTAGACAGCAAAACATATCCTCTGTCAGAAAACTTCCATTATCATATCTTATTGTGAGAAATTAGATTAATACACGCAGATTTTTCAAATAGCCCAATGTTGTTTTTTTGCATGTAGATCCGTATGTCTGGTTTATTTCGTATTTTTATATCCGCACGTGCGAAGAGCTGCATTGCTTCTGTCCAAAATCAGCTTCTCTCTCCGAGTTGATGCCAAAATTGGATTTTTAAAATAACCCTTGGAATAACTTTGTAAGGCTTGAAAACAATCAGAAACGTCACAAATGAGGATAAAGTGTTTTTTTGTTGGATTGGGTTTACACCTACATGCACAGAATAAACTTCTTTCATGTCAAATAAGAATTTTAATATAGCACAAGCAATGAACTAAAGACTATTTCTTTTGTTTCTTCACATAAGGACTGTGGAATTGACCCCCCCCCCCCATCTCCGTCTGCAGTATTTTATTAGGACAAAACAGTTTTTAGTTTGTTTTTTATGATTTTGACTATTTACTATAAACTTTTACAGCAAAGAAAAAATGCAAATCAGTTCCGACTGAACAACAAAACAGCTTTGAAACAGTGTGGTGCCCTGCTGTGATGATTGTTTGTAGACAGGACTACAGACGGCTTTCAGTGCCCTACGACTCATTGTGCACTTTTTCTAAATCAGATTATGTTTGATAAATTCATCCCAGCATCACTAAAAGCTGTGTGCTGTCTGCAGAGTGTATGATGTCTGAGAGCAGCTGCTATGGCCTGCAGTGGCGGTCAGAGCAATGCAGAAACACTGGAGGGGTTCCATGAGGTTAACTTGGCCTCGCCCACCACACCTGACCTTCAGGTAAGTGAATGGTTACGGCTTACCTGCTCACCCATTCAGGATTCAGACATTTCAGATTATGCTCCATAGCAGATCGGCGCATCCAGCAGCACAGATGTAGACAAATGCTTTTACAGGGTCTTATAAAGTTAAAGGACAAAACTATAGATGAATCTACACCATGCAGCAGACGTATTTGTTGTTTGTGGAGGAAACTCATAAATCCTCTTTACGTTGTCCACTTAAACTGTATTTTACACCAGTAATGACATAAAGGTCTAGATTCTCCATAAAGTTTGTTTTTGATCAGTTCAGCTGTGTTTTGTTGAAGAGTTTGATTGTGAACATTCAATCTCATTGTTCTGTTAACAGCTGGAGCAGGGATGGGCAATGTTGGTCCTCAAGGGCTGCGGTCCTGCAGGTTTTGGATGTTTCCTGCTGCAGCACACCTAAATCAAAGACTGGAGTTGCCTATCCCTGAACTAGTGTGTGTTATTTCAAAGCTGGAGTTTGGGGCTACCAGACCTAACCTGGAATGTGCTGCAAAACGACATCACAGACCGACAAACAACAGCACCTTCACAACTTATTGCTGTTGAGTTAAACTACATTGTTCACTGTCTGCTGTCGTGTTGCAGCTAGCGAAATTTAACAGACTGCATTTTTTTTACAACAGCAGTGTTGTTATGTTGTTAACTTGAGTTGCATTCAGTGTACCTCTGAAATACAAGCATGCCAACACATTCAGTGGAATCTGTGAGGAAAGAAACGCAGAGTGTGCTTTGTTGCTGTTAACAAATCCTATCAGTTCTTTTGACTTAACTAAAAACACAAAATATGCTATAAGTGCTCTTAAAACATCTTGTTTCTTATTTGCCAGTCTGAACTTGGAAATGATGTGTTTGTAATTGTCAGCCTGATCTCTGCTCTCTGACCCTTGGACCTTCTTACTTGTATGGGCCATCTTATGGCCATAGCTGGACTCTGTAGTTCATTAGAAGAACATGACTAAAAAATTAGACATTTATTATGTTCAGTATTTATGGTCACAGCATGGTTCATTTGGGCTCTTAAAACAAAACAACACAACTGTAACTTTAACCCTTTAATGCTGTGTGGATCAAATTCGATATATACAGTATCTGAGACCCTTTGCATCACTTTATGGTAAAAACTTTGCTCAAAACTCTGTACACAATCTTATACTTGTTTTCTGCCCCCTGGTGGATACTTTTTGTGCAACCATAATTTTGACATATTACCTGGTAATAAACAATAAATATACAAAAATTAGTTAATTTTTTTTTACATTTTCTTAAAGGGCCAAATAAAAACTTCAGACTAAAGAATTTTTTTTATGGGTTGGGCTTTAAAGGGTTAGAAGTCTGTGCTTCTGAGTGTTTTTAATGACAGGCTGACATTCATTATTTACATTTCTGGAGCCGTTGTTGCCCTGCAGCATTTTTAAGCGTAGAAGCTGCACCTCACAACTGTTTCTCCACCCCGAAGCATCATGTTACAGCTGTGTTTTACTTTACGCCACCCAGTCACAAGCCTGAAACTAGACATAAACACAATGGAAGTTTTGAAAGCACCATGGCTGATTAAAATTGAAATGCAACGGCAACATTATTGGAGGAAGAGAAGAAAAGAAAGAGAAAGTGACAGAGCAAGAGATGGTACAAGAGTCATCATTGGACTGACTGACTTTTACTAACTGGAAAGAGCTCAGAGAAGAGACAGGATGCAAGATAGATGCGGAACTAAGCTGGATTTATACTCGCGTCTGTGTACGGTAGGGCCGGCGTAGCTGACGCTGGTTAAATGTGCTATCTCACTCTAGTAATGTATTGTAGTTTCTCTTCCACGGTTAGTGCAGAAATTCAGCAAAAAGCTAAAGAAATCCAGAAAGGTGTGCGTCAAGCCTTTGTGGATCTACACGTAGCCTACAACAGTAACACCGTAACCAACACCAGCTAAATAAAACATGGAGCCAGGAGGCTTTTTCATTTAATGTTACATAAAAAAAAAACCTGTCAGTCAGTTTCTTCCAAAAGTTTTAATGTTTTTCAATCTTTGTGAAAGACAATCTGATATTTGTGTGAGTTTTTATCTCTGCCATCAGAAGCACAACCGCAGTAAATCTTATAAGTGATTTAAGCATTTTTGGGGGTCACAAATGTGGAATAATGTTGTTTAACTCTGCAGAGCTGAGAAGTTTAGTTTGTCTTGACTTTCATGTGCTGTCCTGTTAAATTTCTCTGTTTTCCTCTGTTTATCATCTCTTTGATGCAGAAGCAAACAGAGCAGCCCCCCCCTGCCCGTCACAGCACCCCACCCACCTCTCTGTACCGCACCCACTCTCTGGGACCGCCCCCTGCTGGCCTCCCTACTTCCCTGAGGGCAGATCAGCTCCCCACGCAGCCGGTTTACTCCACACCGCGACACAGCCACAATGGAAGGTAACCGAAGCAAAACGATCCGCCTCCCGACTTTTTAATTCCTGTCATCTTTGTTTGTCTCGTCAGATGTAGTTTATAATGCTCCACTGTTGTTTCCATGACTACACAGCGTTTTGGGTCTGGAGGCCGAGGCAGCCGAGGGCAACTTCCTGTCTGGAGAGGATGGGGAGGAGTGCAGCGCTTTGAGCGACAGCTTGTCGCGGCTGCGCAGCCCGTCGGTCATGGAGGTCCGAGAGAAAGGATATGAGAGGCTGAAGGAGGAGCTGGCGAAAGCTCAGAGGGTAAAACACACAGTCTGGGATTCAAGGATTCATTTCCAGGAGACTTGAACCCTGATTTTTGTCATATATTTTGCATTAAGTTGGTAATTTTCCTAAAAACAAATAAAAAAAACAAAAACAAACAACCATAAGAACTCTTCTCTGATATCCCATTAACAACTCTCATCCACTGAACCTGAAAATCCTTGGATAGTTTTTGCCCCCCACCCTCAGATCTCCCTTTTAAAGATGCTCACTAGGTTCTCCATAGGGTTGAGGTCAGGGGATTATGGTGGCCAGACCATGATTTTTCTTCCTTTATACCCATAGCAACCAAAGGTTGTAATGACATGTCCGTTTTTGAACCTCTTTGAATAGAACACTATTTTTTTAAATAATAAGATGATTAAGTGTCCGTGAAATGTGGTTTGGAACAGTGTACAACTGAAAATGAGTGTATGTGTGTGAGTGTAAAACATCAGTACTTACATATTTTATTTAAAGGCATCATTTTAGTCTCACTTTTCTTGTTTGGAGTATTGATGTTTAATTTTTAAACATCAGATTGTTTTTGTTTCACTTTTTTGTTGTTGCCATGCTGTAATTTTTTTACCTTCATGTGTTTTTTTTTTTTATGTTTCTTTATCTGTTGTTTTCTGTTTGGTATTGTTGTGTGTGTGCTTGTGTGTGTGGAAGGAGCTGCTGTTGAAGGATGAGGAGTGTGAGAGGTTGTCTAAAGTCAGAGACCAGCTCGGCCAGGAGCTGGAGGAGCTCACCGCCAGTCTCTTCCAGGTCGGTCCGCATCTCCTCTGTCTGTCCTCTTGTCTCCTGCTTCCTGTTTCCTTTCCTCTTGAGGCCTGAAAACAAGAAAGAAATCGATAGTTTTAAGTTTAGTTCTGCATCGGAGTACAATAAGTGATCAAGAGCTTTTATAAAAAGAGCAATTTATTCCTGTCCTTTCAAACTTAGTGTCTACCAATACATTAATGAGAAACAAGGTTATCATCGCTTTACCTTCATTAAATCAACTGGTGCAGCAGGAAACCACACCGGGTGCCTCTTGTCAGCTCAGAACAGGAAACTGAGGCTTCAATTCAAACAGACTCACCATTAACTGGACAACAGAAGCTAGAACAACGTGCCTGGTCTGAAGAGTCTCCATTTCAGCTCCATATTCAGATGGTAGGCTCAGAATTTGGTGGAAACTTCATGAAAGCATGGATCCATCCTGCATTGGATCAACGTTTAAGGCTGTTACTGGTGGTAATGGTGTGGGGCATGGGCGTCACACCTGTGGGGTAATGGTAAAAGGGTCCAACACCTCCACTTTTTAGCATTTTTTTTTTTTTTACATTTCTACAAACGTTGCTGCTCCAGAAGCTCTGCGCTTTGCGACTCCCCCCTCTCCCCCTCTCTCTCCTGTTGCTCCTTGAATCATGACGTAACTGTTGGTGATCACCTGATTAGCTTTTCTGCCCCAGCGCCATCTCTCTTGTTTGTTTATTGTTCAGCTCGTGCTGAGGAGATGGAAACTAGCAGGATGTTGATGCATAACGGTAGCCTGTTTTAATTAGATGGCCTTTGTTTGCATTTATCTGATATTATTTTCATTATTAGCTGAGGTTTGCAAGTGACAGCTGTAAAATCTGCTGGTCATAATTCAGCCAGATGGATCAGGTTCAGATTTCTAGCAAGTGTCAAGATTGAAAAGGGTTGTCTTCTCTAAATTATTGGTGCTGTTCAAATGCTGGATAGTCAGGTTTACCTTTTAGGAACCATGAATGTGGTGAAGGGAAATTATGAACATGTTCTGAGATAAAAATCAGAGTAGAACCCTTCTCTAACCACGTGGTTGACAGGTGATAGAAAGGATTTATAGTTGGATATTTAGGAGTAAGTCTAGAAAGGTTTTGATGGGGGGAGCAGGGAGGACTACTGACCAGGAAAAGGGGACACAAAGGCCTAGATTTTAGTAAATAATTAGCTGATTATTAGAACTTAAGTGGTCATCAGATGTTAAAAAAAAGCAGCCAATGCTATTTTTCAGTGTTGACGTAGAACAGGCTGCCCAAGTCCGGTCCTCGAGATCTATCCTGCAACTTGTAGATGCACCTCCACCCTGCATTGGAACCAAATCGCTCACACTTGTGAAAAGCTTGCTACACACATGGTGTGAAGGATATTTTCTTGGCCCACTTTGGGCCCCTTAGTACCAACGTGGCCTGGTTTAACCAGCACAGCCTACCTGAGTATT
>JBAFTB010000026.1:6543411-6558172 GCA_037177355.1 Melanotaenia trifasciata | reverse complement strand
AGCCGACAAACCTGCAGCAACTGTGTGATGCTGTCATGTTAATATGGAGAAAACCTCTGAGGAAGGTTTCCAACACCTCGTTCAATCTATGACACCAAGAATTAAGACAGTTCTGAAGGGAAAAGCAGGTCCAACCCGGTACTAGCAAGGTGGACCTAATAAAGTGCTCCTGTTACTCTGAATTGGATTAAGTGGTTGTAGAAAATTGGTTTAAGACAAACACATCTCAGCAGAGAGGTTGGTAGGAGAATACCGACGGATTGTGAGTCAGTTTAAAAACCAGATCTTTTTGAGGACATTTCTTTTTGCTTCTTGTGTTCAGGAAGCAGACTGAATCTTTCCGGCCAGCCTTCAGAACATGTTCTTCCTCCTTGTTCTCATCTCACTTTCTCCTTTTTCTCTCAGGTGTTGGGACTCTGTGTGTGAGTGTGTGTGCTTTTCTGTATCTTATTTCTTTATAGAAAAAGAAGCATTTGGTAGCCAAATGATTTGCACTGGGATTCAAACCAAGCTGAGCTTTTATTCTTACAGTTTTATAGTATTTAAGTGTTGAATGTTCCTTCTGTCCAAATTGAGTTTGTGTTGGTGCTGTTTCCCTATATTTAATATTTAATTTAAAAGAATTAAAAATAAATGCCAACAGGTAGATTTGTAGAAAAGCCATATTGTATGTGTGATTTCCAGGAAGCCCACAAGATGGTGAGAGAAGCAAACGTCAAACAGGCAAATGCAGAGAAGCAGCTGAAAGAAGCTCTGGGCAAGGTGACAACACTGAACACACACCATGCCAGCTTTACGTTACCCTTTATATGATAACTTAAACACAAATTTAACCTTTGTAGGTCATTGAGGACTTTTTTTTTTGGTCCATTCAAGTAATTTTCCTCTTAGTTTTTGTCTAGAATTTTGGTTGTTATCCCATTTGAAATGATTTTTGTAAGGAAGTTTTCTCCTGAGCAACAATGTATTCCTCTAAGGTTAACAGGACATTGGGGACAGATTTACTACCCTTTTGGGTCATAGAGACAAAAAAGTCCTCTCCCAAAAACTGTTATATAAATATTACAAATTAAAACTTTATTTTCTCCACTTCTTTTTTTTTTTTACTCAGAGCTTTTATTCCACTTCAATCAAAACTACCAAATTGGTAATTGTTTTAAATTATTTTAGCTCTTTAAATGTCCGTTTGAGTCCATGATGGCACTGTTTTTATGGAGAAAAGATAGTCTCAAACATACTTAAGATTTAATCGGTTATGCTTTTTAATAGATTTTTTGAGAAATTACCTTTTTTGTCCTTGTGTTTTTTACACTGTAAAAACACTTACAATGCATCAAAATCGTTGTACTAATTTTGAGTATATTTAAAGACTGATCTTTTGAAAAATAAAAACAAAACAAACAAAAACCAAACAAAAAAAAAATCTCTCAACATAAAAACTGCTTAAAAAAATAAGAACACATAATTATTAGCATGTAACTCAAAGTCAGTTCCATTTCTGGGATATCAGTCTGTCCAGTTAGGAAGTCACTGTCATGAATGAATCAATTTCACCTGCTGTTGTACAAATGGAACAGACAGCAGGTGGAAATAAGCATTTAGCAAGACAACACTTATAAAGGAAAAGTCCTGCAGGTGGAGGCTAGGGACCATTTCCCTGTCTTCCTCCTTTCTGGATGCTTTTTGGTCATGTTTGCATTTTGCTACTAGAGGTAACATGAGGCGACGTCTGCAACACACAAAAGTTGCCCTGGTAGTGCAGCTCGACCAGGATGGTACATCAAGGCTTGCAGTGTCTCCCAGCACAGTGTCCAGAGCATGGAGGAGTTACCAAGAGACAAGCCAGAATACCAGGAGACGTGGTGGGGCCGTAGGAGGACAACAGCCCAGCCATATGACCTCTATCTGCTCCTTTGTTCAGACTCTGTAAGGATATCAGGGCCCGACATCTACAAGTGGGCCCCCTGCTCCTCACAGAGAAGAGCAGGTTCATGTTGAGCACATGTGACAGACGTGAGAGTCTGGAGACACCGTGGAGAACCTTCTGCTGCCTGCAGCATCCTCCAGCATGACCAGTTTGGCAATGGGTCAGCGATGGTCTGGGAAAACATATTCTTGGCAGGCCGCACAGACCTCCATGTGCTAGCCAGAGGTAGCCTGACTGCCATTAGGTACCGAGATGAGATCCTCAGACCCCTTGTGCTGCTACAGTGGGACCTGAGTTCTTCTAATAGATGGCAATACTCATGTGGCTGGAGTGTGTCATCAGTTCCTGCATGATGAAGGCGTCGATGCTATAGATTGACCTTCCTGTTCATCAGACATGAATTCAATCCATCAACTCTGGGACAACGTGTCTCGTTCCATTTACTGCCACCACGCTGCACCACAGACTGTCCAGTGGCTGATTAATGCCCTGATCCAGGTCTGGGAGGAGATCCCTCAGGAGAACATCCGTGGTCTCATCAGGAGCCCAGATGTTGTAGGGAGTGTATACAGGCACGTGGAGGCCACACACACTACTGAACCTCATTGTGAATTGTCTTGTGGAATTTCCACAGACGTTGGGTCAGACTGATCTGATCCTTCCATTTTTATTTTGAACATGATTCTGAATTCAAGGCAAGTTTATTTGTATAGCACATTTCATGTGCAAGACAATTCAAGGTGCATTACACAAAACATTAAAAACATTACAGCGGGGTGCAGGAAACATTAAAAAGTCTTTAAAAGCAAACTAGAATCCAGACCTCCATGGGTTACTGATTTTGGTTTCCATCGATCATTTTGATGTCAACACTATGCTGAATAAAGATTTTCAACTGGAATATTTCATTCATCAAGATCTAAGATGTGTTTAAGTCTTCCCTTTGTTGTGAGCAGTGTGTTATATATAAAAAACAAAAAACATATGTATAGTTTTTCATATATTTTCTCATATAAACAGTGCCATAATGTAATCAAATTGGGTTAAAATAATTTGAATAATTGCATATTTTATAGTTTTGAATAGGACTGAAGTTGATTGAAAGAAGAGCAAAAATAAATATAAATGGAAAAATATATTTATCTTTAATGTTTTTATAGCAGTTTTGAGGAGACTATCTCCACTATTGACCTGAGAGGGTAATAAATTAAATGTTAAGGTCAGATTACAGCCTGTGGGAGTTTCCTTGCCAGAGAACTGGCTGGATGGTGAATAGCTTGTGTATTAAACAGCCAGTAACTACAAGTATTTGGATATTTTCCCATTATGCTTTCTTCTGGGAAATACTAGTACCACTAGTACTACTACTAATACCAGTTTTTTTTTCCTGCTCCGTGGATCTAAATATGACCAGATCATTTCTATCAGATGCAAGCTTAAACTTTCTCCTCCCTCATCTTCAGATCGATGTCCTTCAGGCTGAAGTCCAGGCCTTGAAGACACTGGTACTCTCCTCCCCCACCTCCCCCGTAGGTGAGCTTCCCTCTGTAGGAGGTGGAGGAGTGAAGACCCCCTTCAGGAAGGGCCACAGCCGGAACAAAAGCACCTCCTCTGCCATCCTGGGGACGCAGCCCGACCCATCGGCTACACAGCCCATCGTACGGGAGTGTAGAGAGGTGCAGGACCCCAGAGCTTTATCTAGCAGATGAAAACAAGACCAAGTCTTCTGCAGTGATGCCTTTAGTGTGGGCATGTGCTGTCTAACCACTCATGTCATGCAGGTGGACAGTCAGCTGTTCAGTGAGTTCAAGGCATGGAAGGAGGAGCCGACGCTTGACCGGACCTGCTGCTTCCTGGAGAGAGTTTACCGTGAGGACATCTACCCATGTCTCACCTTCAGCAAGAGCGAGGTACACAGATGGAGTTTTTCCTCTCCACTGCATGCTCAGGATGGAGGATTAAATCCAAAAAACTCAACTTTTATTTGTTTCCTTGCCATGAATTAGGCCCTAAGTGCTGTGTTTGACTTTGTCGTGAATTGACACTTTGCAAGTAAAGCTAAATTGAACTGAACTGAATTAATACAGTTTATTTCCAGCTATATTTAGACTGTGGCTGATGAGATTCATCTTACTTCCAGAGTTGGAAATTCAACGCTTAGGAAGATTTAAGTTGCCTTTTCCTTCTTGAAACTTGAAGCTTGTAACTTCCAACTGCAAATGAACCACATATTGGTTTGAATCATTAGAAAAAGCTGCAACAAATGAGAAGGAATTTCTTTTTTTTTTTTAATCGTGATCTGAATGTGCAAACCATCCAAAGCAAAAAACATCATATAAAATGTGCTGCAGTGGGAGAAGCCTCCACCAGCCTCCAAACTCTCTGAATGTTTGAGATTTGGAAAATTCTCCGTCAGAAGAAAGTCAGCAGTCTCCTGCCTTCATCCTCAGAAGCTGCTCAGAACTCCTGTCTGCAGTCCACTGCTCTGTGAGGTCACACCAGCTCACTGAAGCTGGATTTAGGATGAAAGTTTCTTTCATTGCAGGAGAAATGAAGTGGAGGAAGCTTCAGTAGTCCAGTTCCCTCTGCTTGGATGGCGGATTGTTGGTTTCAGAAAGTGATGAGTCTAAGTGGATGCAGACATCCTCTGATTCAGTTCAGACAAAACACAAGTCCACTTCTAGCTCTGAGTCTGGTTCTGGCTCTGAGTCTGGTTCTGGCTCTGAGTCTGGTTCTGGCTCTGAGTCCGGTTCTGGCTCTGAGTCCAGTTCTGGCTCTGAGTCCAGTTCTGGCTCTGAGTCCAGTTCTGTCTCTGAGATGTTTTAATGATTAATGAGCTGTAGGAATTAAAAACACTTTTTCGAAGTTCAAAGTGTTTCTGTCCTGTTCCATCCTCCTTATCCTCCTTCTCCTGTCCATTTCCTCTTCTGCTCTCTTTGTCCTCTGTCCTCTCCCATCCTCCTCCTCTATGTCCTCTGTCCTCTCCTGTCCAGCTGGGTTCGGCCATCCTAGAAGCCGTGGAGCAGAACGCTCTCAGCGTGGAGCCGGTGGGTTTCCAGCCGCTGCCTGTGGTCAAAGCATCAGCGGTGGAGTGCGGAGGACCAAAGTGAGAACCCCCCTCCACACACATGCACATATGTACACACTCTCTCTTTCTCCCCTTCATCAGCTGTCACTCCATCATCACATCTCCATCTTCCCTTAATTTCCTCTTCTAGTGAGCGAAGGGCTGAGCTGGTCACGTAAGTCCGACTCTCTGCCGTCAGCATTATAATCTCTCCTCAGCTGCTCCTCGAACCCCCCACCCCCAAACACTCCTGCTAACTCTGACACTCCTCCTTCAGTCCCTCCCTCCCTCCTGCCATCCAGGTTTATCAAAGCCATGAGACCAAGCTAGACATCCATCCTTACCTCCTTTCCTCCGTCCTTGCTTCCTTGAATCTTAGTATTAGTCCTGCATAGTTTGTCCTGGTTGGTAGAGAAATTCTGTTTGTTTGATGAAACAAAAGACAACAAATAAATGTTTGTTTCTCTGATAGAAAATGTGCCCTGAGCGGTCAGACCAAAACCTGTAAGCACAGAATCAAGTTTGGAGACTCGTCCAACTATTACTACGTCTCTCCTTTCTGTAGATATAGAGTGAGTAGAAACACACACACACACACACTCTACATATTTAATGACTCATGTCATCTGCCATAATGTTGAAGGAGTAATTCAAAGCTGGTAATTTATGGTTGATGATTGAATGATGATTCATGGTTTGTAGACCAGCTCTACGCTCCCAGCGGGGGTCTGGTGGGTTCATGGGGGTTACCCTAACCAGTCTGTATGTACTTTTACTCATGGTATCTTAGGTATAACTGTTATTAGACAAATAATCCGTTATTCTGTGTTAATTTCCTAACACTATAAATGTGTAAAATCACAAACAGTCCTTGTCTTTAAATTTATTTCCATCTTATCAACATAAAATAATATAGAAACAAAGTAAAGGAACCAAAAAGTCTCATTCCAGCTAAATCCCCTCTGTTCTGTAAAGAATATATAAATCCTACTTATGAACTGCATTCCTCTCAGAGAAAACACATAGAGAAGGCTACCGGTCCTCTACCTGGACTTGGGAGGCTTCTTTCTGGCAACTACATTATAAAAATGTAAAAGAACATTTCTTCTGAATATGAGTAAAGATTTTAGAAACATCTAGCTAGCTTTGGCTGCTGTTTGACACATAATACTGGAACAGTGAAAAGAAATAAAACCATATATCAGAAATTAATTACAGTTTCTTCTACAGGACTTTACACACTGACCACAAATAAAAGGCGTTGACTTCACGTTAAGTCCATCATGTTCGAACAGCGAAAATGTCCACACAAAAAAAGTTTGAGACCATTTTGGTATTTCGCACCCGTATAACGTAACGTTCAGTGAACACATTTTAACTCGCCACGTTGCGCTGTAGTCAACAGCAATGTTGTACAAACTGCCTGAGTCATATTTTGCGGTCTGCCGAACTCTAGTCTGCTAACACTGCAGATTCACTGTCGTTGCATAAAACCTTAAAATATGACTTAGAATTAATTAGGAATAAATGAAGCTAACATAACGATACGATAACATTTCAGCGTTACGTTAGGTAAGCATTAACACCGTTCGACCCAGTTATTGTTTATTTACTTTTACTTGGTGTGCAAAGCTGGTTATCCTGCAGGTGGTGAAAGATATTCAGGTATTTACTCCTTTCTCTGCAACCTTTTTATGTCATTCTTTACAGCAGGGATCCTCAATCCTGGTCCTTGAAGGCCGGGGTCCTGCAGGTTTTATAAGTTTTCCTGCTGCAACACACCTGACTCAAATCTCTGGGTAGTTAGCATCAAATTCTGCACATATCTGAGTCTGAATCAGGTGAGTTTCAGCAGGTAAACTTCGAAATCCTGCAGGACACCGGCCCCTCGAGGACCAGGATTGAGGATTCCTGCTTTACAAGCTGGCGAGTCGTCCTCCACAATGACAGCTTGGTCATTTTCCTATAACCAAAGTATATCTGACAAGGATGTTTTAATGAATGTGTTTAGAGGGAATAACTTCCTCTGCTTGCTGTCCCACTCATACACGCCTCTCCTGCAGCTTGCACAGCACAAAGCAAAGCAACGCAACGAAAGCGGCAACATGTGGATGGAACTTCGTTTCCATGCATGAGTTGTTCTGATCTGCCGTAAAGTTTCTAACATAATCCTTCACGGAAAGTGACGATATGGAAAGAACTTTACGATTAATTAATCGTGGCGTTTATTTATGTGAAATGAAGTAAGCGTGACATCTCCTGTTCTGATGGGACCAGAGTTTATGGAATAACTTGTTTGAGCCCAAACTTGTGTTTGTAACATCAGTCAGAAACTTTGTCAACTGAATCCTGGAAAAATGTTTCACAAACACAACTTTCAGACTGTAAAGCTAATATTTATCTGGTTTTCTTTAGATCACAGCTGTGTGTAATTTCTTTACCTACATTCGCTACATCCATCAAGGGCTGGTCAAACAGCAAGACGGTAAGACACACACTCACACACTGGCCTTCTACCTGAACCATTCATCATATCTTTAGTAACTATTTTTTATGTGTTGAAATAAAAGTAACCAGAAATGGGAATAAAAGACATCACGATGAGGAAATAAATCCCTCAGATGTACATTTTCAACTTATTTCCTCTCTTTAAATTCAGATGTAAACAGGTTGGTGGAAGAGTGGAAATCATCTCTGCTGTTGCCAACTTCACCTTTGAAAAAATCTAAATGATACAAAAATGCAATTAAACTGGGAAAGTTAATTGTTTACTTGATTAAATGTATATTTAAATATTAAATAATGATATATAATGTGATAATAAACGTTTAGGAACACAGCACCAATTTCAAATTAGTTGGGATTCTGTGTAAAACAGAATACAATGATTCGGAAATCTCATCAAGCCATATTTTATTCCCAGTAGAACATAAACAACATATCAGATGTTGAAACTGAGACATTTTACCATTTCATGGAAAATATGAGCTCATTTTAAAATCAATAGTAAACTTAATCCTGCAGACTAAAGAGGAGAGGGAGCATCCAGCTTGTTATCAGACAGGTGAAAAGCTGCATCTCTGATGGTATGGGGTTGCATTAGTGCCTACGGCGTGGGCAGCTTCCACATCTATGAAGCTCCATCAATGCTGAACAGTACATGGAGGTTTTAGAGCCACATCTGCTCCCATCCAGACAACGTCTCTTTCAGGGAAAGCCTTGCAGATTTAAGCAAGACAATGCTGAACCACGTCCTGCATCCATCACAACAGCTTCACAGGAGAAGAGTCCGACTGCTGAACTGGCCTGCCTGCAGTCCAGACTTTTTTTTACCAGTACACAACATCTGGAGCAGATCGTGAAAGCAGAAATCGAGACACCAAGGTCCAGGACAAGACAGTTGTTAACCCTTAAAACTCAAAGCCATTTTATACTATTTTTGGTCCACCGTTTTTTTTTTTCTCTTCATGTAAAACACATGTAGAACCTGAACCTTTTTAATCCCAGTCCATCCAGACATGATTTTTTCAGGACAGCCTCAGTAGTCAGATTATGAGACTAAACTTATGTAAAATTACAGTAGTGTATCAATAGTATAACAGCATAAAGGCCAACCAGATCAGTCAATCAAGATCAACAGTGACCAAGCCTTTTCTCATCTGCACATCATTCTCTCAAGTCTTGGCTTTTGGGAGAAAAAATATTGTCATTAAAACAAACACACAACAGAAGCTATTTCCATATTTACACTTTTTCCTCATTTCAAGTTATTTCTGCTACTATTTACCTGCTATTCTCACTAAACCAACTCCAGCTCAGCATCTTCTTGGCTTTATTCCAGCCATAGAGGAGCTTTATTTTTTCATCTTTTCACACACACACAGAACCTTCTGCTAGCTTGTTGATCTTTGGCTGCTCTTGATTGGACGTTACCGTCACTTTAACTCTGACAGGAAGTGGCTTTGTCCTATTTTCTAGGTCACTTTAGACCTAAGTTAGTGGTGTCTTAGCAAAATAGTAGTGATCGTGATCTCTTTTTATGAAACTGTGATAAATGCTGCTGTGGATCACTCATTGTGGATTTACCATATAATCTCTAAATAAACGCTGAGCTGGACGGGATAAAAATCCTACTTTTTTGAAACTGGGGTTGTATTAAATTATTACCAGTAGAAACTTTGCTGTCAAGCTCAGAGGTCTTCAGTTCAGCAAACTGATACACTCCATCAAATAATTCAAATGTAGGAACTATTTGATGAGTGAGCTGCAGATAACAGGATCAGTTATCGATCACATTGGTCAGAAGATGCTGTGTTTGAGTAAACGTCTTCACTGTGTGTCTGCAGCGGAGCAGATGTTCTGGGAGGTGATGCAGCTCCGCCGGGAAATGTCCTTCGCCAAGCTCGGCTACTACAAAGACCAGCTGTGACCGGATGCACAGCCCCGCCCTCCAATCACAGCAGACTCTTTACAGAAGCCCCGCCCACTCTTCCGGTTCGGGTTTCCCTACAGTCATCGTTCATTTCTGGAGCCACTTGACGCCGCCGCCCGCCCCCCTCGTCTCTGTGTGTGAGCGTTTCAGTGTGTGTGGTTGTTTTCAGTCATCACAACGAATAAAGGGACTGAAAGACGGCGACTTCAGCGTTCCGTTGATACGGATCTGGACTGGAACCCAGTTTGATATTTTCTCTTTACCAAGACGCAAGACACTCCGTTAGATGAAGGCAACTGACATGAGAAGAAAACTGTTTCTTCTGCTTGGAGAAACCGAATATTTTAAGACATGAAGCTACAAGATCTTTAACATTAGAATGAAATGAAGTGTTTAATCCAAGTTCATATTTGAGGAGAAAAATGTCAATTTCTGAAATAATGATCCAAGAATTATTAAAATTTAATAGTTTTCATTTACTAGAAATTCATTAAAGTAAATTTGTTAAAATACACAAAAGGGTCATTTAAATGAAACATAAAAATTCAGTGTTTTAAAATAAAGTTGTAATATTTCAGGTTCTTCATTGAAGCCAAATTAAACTTTTTATTCTTTTTTTTTGTATTTAGACTTGAAATTATTGCTGGCTAAAATTTTCTCAAAGATAGTTGGAAAAGTTAATAAAGTTGTTGTCCTTGTAAAATTCTGACTAAAATGATAAAATATTTGAAGACAAATCATTTTTCTGACACTTATTATGCTTTTTTTCAGACTTAACTATTAGCAGAATTTCTTAAATTTCAACTTTATTTTGAAAACGTTTGATTTCTCACACCAAAAATAAGGCCCGGTACTTCTTTAACAATTTTCCCTTCAAAATTATACTTCAAGTTTAATAAAATTTAATGAGTATTATGATGAATAAAATTAACATTTCTATTGTATAATTTTTTTTACAAATCTTGTTTTTTTTTTTTTCTTTTCTTTCAAATGTCTCGTGTAAACTTAAACTACATTTCAGGAAAACCAGAAATCTGACAACTTCATCCGAAAATCAGCTGTCGTTAAATAATGAAACTGTGTATAAGCTCATATTTAAATTAGTTCATGTAGAAGGAAATGATGGAAGGATGGAAAAAGTTGAGTTTTTAATCATTTGATGGACGTATGCTGCAAAGATAATCAGAGGATCTTGATGAATCAAATTAAATTTCTTTATTGAGACGATAAATTTCGTCTCTTTATGCGGGAAAATATTTGATGACCTTGTGACTTTCTGCTGTTTTGTTGTTGGGGGGGTTTAGACTCTTGTGAAACTTGAGCAGAGCTATTGAAGCACTACATTTTTTTTTCCCTGCAGACATAATGCTGACATGTTCAACAGCTCCTGCTGTATTTAATCAGGAATGGTGTAGATAGTGAGCTGTGTGTGAATGCCTGCAGGTCTGTGAATTCTGTGTTAACGTAAACTGAGTCCACTCCTCCGCATCTCCGTCTCACTCCCGGTTTGGTTTAGTGCCTTTTCTCTCAGACACTCTGAAATAAATACAGTAATACCTCTAGAAACCTGTTGCTGTCTTTCCTCGCCTCAAGTTGCTGGTACAGAGATCAAACCACCTCTATTTGGCTTTTCTTTTTTTTATTTGGGATTCTTTTGCCATCTTATTTAAGTTTGTGTAAAAGAGTTTCTGTAGTTGCTCAGTGTCTCATTTTGTTTGCATCAGTTATCTTTATCCTTAAGTATCTCATAGTTGCTGTGTTTTTGCAGTATTTCCCACCTTGTTTTGCACCACTGTTGTCTTTGTCTGTTTTGCATTTTGTGCATGTTTTGTCTAGTTGATTTAATGCCACTTTTTCCGTGTTTCTTTCTATTATCTTTCCCTTTTTTTAGTTTGCATCTGTCCGACGTTGTTTTGTTGTGTCATGTTCTGTGTCTGTGACACCTTTTTCATAAAAGATCAAATATCAGTTTGAACATGAGGAAACTTTAAGGTACAGTTTAAGAATTACTGCCATCTAGTGGTAAAGATGGGTATAAAAACAACTTCCAATGCCAAGCTAAGTTCTGAATGGATGGTGGCCGTCAGTGGCCAAAATTCAACATGTGCATTTTCTTCTTCTATGGTCCTTTTTAAGGTGTCATTTATCCCAAATGGTGCAGTAGCACCTATCAAACTAAAGGTGGTACTGCAGTTTTACAGCTTCACACAGACTTGTTTGTCCATTCAGAGACACTGTAGTAAAAATGATCCTTGAATGGAAGGGAACTGGACTTTTTTTTTTTCTCATGAAGATGTTTCCCTTCTCATCGAACAGACTTCATTTTTTAACGTCTGTTTAAATGGTCCCAGATTCTGATCTGAGTCATGGAAAACTGAATATCTGCAGATAATTGTCAGTGACTAACTCACTTCTATTAATCACATTTAAATTAGTGAAGCCTTAAAAAAAAATAAAATCCTTAAACTTTCTATTTTCAGACAGTAAGTTATATTTAAGACCATTTTTCCAGGAAAATCCTGATTACACTTAGTTTATAAATTACAACAAAGAAATATCTCAAGCAAAATCTTTTAAATAAGTGTATAATCCCAAATGTTGAGAGCTTCATCATGACATACTATAAGTAATTTGCCTTATGATCCAGCAGAGGGCGCTCTGCTACCACATCCAATACATGCCTGGATAACCTTTTGGCATTTACAAATGTTTGCAGTGTTTCCATGAACTGAGGGAACAGGTGACCAAATTCATAATGAAATGATGAAATGGTTGGGATTTACTAACCAGCAAACTATTTTCTACGTTAGAAATTTATTTGTTTCTCTTTTGCAATGATCAGTTCAATTAAAACAGCTGATGTTCTGACAGTTATGACTAAGACTGAAGATTTCAAATTACACATTGTACCATACACTGGAAGGAAATAAAAAGCTTTAGCAGTTAAGTTTATTAAACCGCTGGACAACCTTTTAAAATTTTATAAATTATTACAGCGAGCAATGCTGCTGGAACTTGTCCAAACATTTGATGCAACAGCACCACAGATTTCTATCTTATGAAATGGGTTGTCTGATGCAGGAATGTTTTATCTGACAGTTTATTCCACATTTGCTGACTCTCACGATCACAACCTTTGGCCACAGAAACATGACTCCAATCAGTTTCCATCTATTGTGGCCACATTCCCCACGCCATTCCAGGTAGAAACAGGGCGATGAGGACAGAGGAGAACAGGTTGACCGCATTGTTGTCCAGGATGGGCTTCCCACAGATCCTCCGAGTGGTGGCGGACTCATAACTCACCACCTTCCCAATGCTCGAGTCAAAGCCTGTAAACGTATAAGAAGAGATGGCTGCTCAAACCAAAATAGTTGCTGGTCACTGTTGCGGCAAACGGCAATCTGACTCCCATTCCTACCTGAGTACTGCATGTAAGCTCCCAGGAAAGAATCCAGCATTGACCCCAGCAGTCCAGCCATACCTCCATACACAATGACTGGCCACTGGGGGTCTGCCAGGTGAAGGTCGCTGACCATTAGAAGCTGTGTCACAAAGTAAGCCAGGCCTACCGCAGTCCCACCCAGGAAGCTGGCGACCAGTCCAACAGGAGTGACGCCTCCATTAGTTCCTGCAGGGAATGGATCAGAATGAAAGAACTTGCAGGGAAAATGGTCAAACAGAAGTCAAAGCATCGTGTATGATGTCTGAAGGTCAACTGTTGGCATGAACAGAAAGCACCTCTAATATGTTTGGTACAATTGAGTATTTTGATAAGCAGGTTTTCTGAAAATTAAGGTATGAGGACAACATGGAGCAAGAGATGGTGTAGTGGTTACAACGGTGGTTTTTAGTTCAGTAGACCTGGGTTCAGGTCTCCAGTGTGCCACCAGAAGTTAATGATTTAGGAAGGCCCTTAACCCCAAATGGTAAACCAACTACTTACTAATCCCCTAACTGGTATTAAATATTTCAAACGGGGATGCCCCTAATTATGCCGAATTTCAAGATTAAATAACATCCAAACAGTTAGAACCCCCCCCCCCAGCTGTCATGAAGGTAAACTTGACTTATTAATCCTAAAATGGATTTTTGTACCAGGCTTAAACATATTTCCGCTGTGAAGCTGACCTTTTTAACATGGAAGTCTATGGGGATTGACTCAGTTTTGGAGCCACCCCCTAGTGGATGAGGGTTAAACTGCAATTTTTTGCATTTCCACATAGGCTTCACATCTTACCACCGGAGGTTGCCACTTGGCCATATGTTACGTGGTATAATACTTCAGCATATCATGCATTTTGGTATTGTGTGTGCCATAGACACAAGTCATACTATACATGTGACACATAACACACTACATCTGAGTACGTGGTCTAGTGAAGTTTTATTCCAACTGAAAAAAAGACAACACCATGACTACATCTATTAATCAAAAGCTGGAAGAATCGAAGAATAGCCCCCAGCTGAAAACCTCCTTGATCTTCATGGAAACTACCCTGTTCTCACATTAATTCATAATGCTCAAGGGTTTTCTCCTCAGCACACGCTAGGAAGCAGCAAACCCTAACGTAAGATAAAGGTTAACATGTTCTTTATTTCATGTTGCCTCCTGTACCAGGGCTGTGGTGTAGCTGTAGTTTAGAAGTTGTAACGAGAACATTTGCTGGTCGACTTATGTTTCAAGTTCTCTTGTTGCGTACTGAACAGTTGTACATGTGCATTTAAAGGTTTAGAAAGAGCTTAGTCAAGTTAACCTGTAAAAGGTCTGAGAGGATTTTAGCTTCAGTCAAACTAAAAGCAGCAACATCTGGAGAACAACTGAAACCATAGCAACCTGCAGGAGCGCAACTGAATCCCATCTCAGCAATAAAAGTTCAGAAAAGACTGAGGTGGCATTAATACATTGGTCATTCATACTAATTACATCATCATCATTACACATAATGAATTGTGCTCTTGCTGTTAGAAGACACAGCACCAGAACTACAACTAAGTTTGTGTTAAAACGTGAGATATTTGTTTAAAAATATAATACGCAGACCACTGACTTGCACTCCATAAAACATTTCAGATTAAACCTGAGAATAAATAGAAATGACAAAATATGAAAGGTAAAATACTGTTTCATGTTCATTTAGACAGCTTTAACTATAAACTGGTCTGTGAGCCATTTGCAATCGATTATGGTGGTTGAGTGAACCAAGAAACATTTCTTTTTTTTTGTTTAATCTTTCAGTCCATTGCCTTTAAGTACCGTAATTATGGCAGTCCGCCTAGTCCTTTTAGTCTTTTTTTTTCAATAAAAGTGTCAGAAAATAGTATTTTAGTGAAA
>JBAFTB010000026.1:6479884-6494183 GCA_037177355.1 Melanotaenia trifasciata | reverse complement strand
TCTATCTATCTATCTATCTATCTATCTATCTATCTATCTATCTATCTATCTATCTATCTATCTATCTATCTATCAACTGGATGTAGTCCAAGTTTCCTCTTCAGGAGCAGCTGGGGGTTAATCTGGTTTAAAATAAAGGTGCAACATAAAAGAAAGTTTAACAATGCACTGATTTACACAGAGGTTTATTGAATGCTCAACAAAAACATTTAAATAAAAGGTTCAGTCGGTGAATGACTTGAGTGCTAATTTATTCAGGTTTATTTATAATATAAATACAACACATTGATACAATCCATTTGGCTATATGAGCTTAACTTCAGGAAGCTCAGTTTTCAAATACAGCAACACTAACAGACAAAAACCGTTTCCATTATTATCAAACACATTCAAAGAAACCTCCCTTTGAGTTAAAATGCACCAACATGTTATGATGCTACATGCCAAGTACACGATCCTATACATCAAAGTGCAATGTCACAATGGGTTAATGCTAGAATTCATAATTCAGTAATTTACTAAACACTATGATTATTTCATTCGGAGTGCTGCTGCTCTTCGTTCAGGACATGCGTGAGTGGATTCACAACTCCCAAAAAACACAGGGATTAAAAAAAAAGGCACTTCCACATACATACACACACACACACACGCACACACATTTGCATCCTCAGCCATCTCAGCACGTCATGTTTCATTTAAATCACCACACTCACAGCCCGGTCGGAGGCCACATTCAGTGTGCTGTAAAAGTGTTTGTTTTTCTTTTTTTGGGCGTTTACACACAGAGCCCCACCCTGTTAGCTTATTGTGAATTTAAGGTTAACCAGTGACTTCAGTGTAACAAGCAGGTAAACCATTATTCGGACACATACATACAGAAAGTGGCATGCTTTTTGCACTCGTACCATTTTCCCAACTTGCACTCGTGTGTTCTGGCACTCAAAGGCAGGCATGAATTATCTATCCTCTATCTATTCTAGTGCTTCTGCACTTACACGGGGAGCAGAACAAGGGGCAGACAAGCAGGACGCGCACATGTACACACAAAATTCAACTTGCACACGCTCAAATAAACAAGAACTAAATCATACACACACCCCGACGACCCAGAAAAAGCTCTTTCCAGTTTTGAGGCTTGCTCTGGGTGCGAGGTTTCCTCAGACAACACAAGAAGGCTGTTAAAAAGCTGAGCGAGCCGCCTCACACAGCAGTTCACTGAACATTCAGTAAGATGGCTGAACAGTCGTTAAAAGCTGAAAACATTCATTTAATAGCAAGAAGTTGGTAAAATAAGTTTCCTGTCACTGACGACCTCAAGAGGCGCTTGAGGTGCGAGTGAGCTTAGCAGCTGAACAGAGTGAAAAAAGAACATAAAAATTAATTATAAGTCATCCAGACGTTGAACCATCGTTGTATCATCCTCTTAACCAATCGAGTCACTCATCGCAGATACAGCAGCCAATTGGTGACAGCCTCTTCGGCTAGCCTGGGCCTATCCTCATGACATTACAGCCAACGTTCACGTCACTGAAACTACATTTTACTGGAGCTGAACTACACTCCCCATGTCCCTTTGACGCAGGACAGGAAGCTCCGCCTACGCTCGGTCCTTTATCTCTGCATCAGCAGTTCTTTTAGCTAACCTTTGATAAAATGCTTCAATACATGGAGAAAGTAAACTCCTACACACCAAGAGAGTACACACCAACCTGACGACATATAAATATCATGGCATATCATATCATAGGTCATGTCATATATTATAGTTTATTACTACATTAAAAGCCTTTTCATCTGTCCTACTGTTTCTACCCTCATGTTGATTATAATCATTAAGCAGTACCCTGATCTCCTCTTCTGGCCCATTTTTGGCCCGGGTAGGCCTGATTTGGCCTTCTGTTGGCCTTGTTTGGCTCACATGGTGCAGGATTTGTCCAACGGTGGAGGCAGAGGTGGGGTGCTGCTCTTGGGTGGGACCATAGGTTTGGGCCTCAGGGCAGGGGGCCGCAGCGGAGCCCCGATGCGGGCAGCTGCCACAGGCTTAAAGGAGCCCAGGGTGTCTGGGGAAGGGTTGGTCGGTCTGGGAGGTCCAGGTGGGGGCCCAGGGAGTGGACTGATGGGACTCAGTGGACTGAGGGGGCTTGGGGTGCCAGGGGTGCCAGGGGTTCCAGGGGTCCCGGGTGTACCGGGGGTTCCAGGCGTGCCTGGTGTACTAGGGGTGCTGTGGGGGCTGGGAGACTCGGAGGAGCAGGTGGTGACTGGGCCATTCTTCACCTGCTCCAGAGTGTCCAGCACTACGTCTGGGGCCGGCCGGCAGCCCTGCCGTTCCAGCTGCCTCAGCTCCCCCAGGGCCACGGTCACCGTCTCCTCGATGTCCTGGTGGAGGGAAAGCAAGGATTAAAGGGAAAGTTCACAGATTTTTAAATCCAACCTAAACCTAAACTTTTACGGAGCATACATGTTAAAAGTGAATATTTAGTATTTGATTATAAAATTTCAGTTAATTTTAATATATTAAAAATTGACTTTTTGGCCCCTAATGTGCATACAAAAAAATAAAAAAGGGTAAATGGAAAGTATCTGATAGAAATCAACTGCAACACTACAGATGCTTAGTTTTTTTCTCCTGATCAACAGAAATTAAACTTAAAACTATTTTTATATATCAAGTAATAATTTTGAACATTCATTTGGCAAAAACCTATGGAAGTGATTCTGTACCTTATTTCAGTTTAAAATGGATTAACAGAAATGCTTTTTCATTTTCAGAATACAGCTGCATTTTTTTGACTCATAAATAAAATGAATAAATAATACAAACTGCATTTTCATTTTCTTCTCCAAGACTGCTCATTTTGTAACATAATTAAAATAATGAAGAAAAGAACATTTAAGATTTAATTTTCCAAACATTCCCCAGCAAATAGGAACCAAAATTCAATTTGAAATGTCAAATTTAAAAAGTATAATACATTAGCAGAAAGGCTTTTTCATTTCAAGGTCATAGGTGCATTATTTGACTCATAAATGAAATTAATAATAGATCATCCAAACTACATTTTATTTTCAACGTCAAACTGCTCTTTTCATGACACAACTAAAAAGAAAACGTAACGGACATTGCTTTTTCATTTTCATGTCTGCCCAACAAAACATGTTGCAAAATTCAGTTTAAATTCGCAATCCCAGGCGGTGCAGGACAGTGACGTCAGTGGCATAGGATAGGATAGGATTTTAAAACATTAGCTCATTAATATTAGTTCAACTCATGCAGTTCTCAGTTTCTTGCTTAGCAACCACAACCTTTATGAGTAAATAGAGAAAGCAGCTGTGGCTTTTATTAGTACATTAGCTTTAATTTAGCCACAGCATAGCAGAGGCTAACAGAGAAGGACAATAACCAGCTGAAAGAAGTTATTTACAAAATCTTAACCAAGCCATCACTGCAGACTGACATGATTTGACTCAGCTCCTTATGATCAAATGTTGTTTTCCAGCAATAAAGAACACATCCGTCACACACACCAATATGGGGTTTCCGGAGGTTGCAGGACTGCAGGTTGTGGTTTCATGACTGTGACCACAGTAACACTTTCAGCACTGTTTATGTGCAAACATGCAAAAATGGTTTGAGCGAAGGTAACAGTACAAGGCAGGGTTGCATGAGCTCTTTATTACTCTTATTGTTGTTAATTCGTACTCCTACGAAGTATCTATTGTGAAAAATGATGTTACTAATGTATCAATTCTGAAACTGCAGCCTCTGGTACGGCAGACAAACCCCTGTTCCAGGGATCTCCAACCCTGGTCCTCAATGTCCACTGTCCTGCAGGTTTTAGATGTTTCCTTGCTGCAACACAACTGATTCACATAAAATGGATCTCCGACAGCTTGACGTCAAACCTCTGCAGAAGCCTGTAACTGACCCATTAATTTGAGTCAGGTGTGGTGCAGCATGGAAACACCTAAAACCTGCAGGGTAGTGGTCCTTGAAGAACAGGGTAGTGATCACTGCCTTACGCCACACGTGATCTGGTCTACAATGGGTAGGCTCACCACCCCTTCATGCTGCGGACAACTAATGGGGCAGATTTAACATCATGTGAACACCAGCCATAATTTGTGTATGTGTATTTGTCTACCTGTGCAAGTGTGTCAGGGTCCATCGCTCTGGATCGAAGGGAGTCGCTGAAGCTGTGCTGCCCGCTGCTTGAGCGCCGAATAGGCGTGTCCTCTGGCCTCCGCAGCGAATCATGACGGCTCACCGTCATGGTCACAGCGGCAGAGCGGCGGCGGCGCTCGGGACTGTCTAGGGGCGGAGTCAGGCCTTGACCTCTCCCCAACAGCAGCTCTCTTGGGCTGAAATGACCTGTCACAGGTGGAGAGCTTCGCTCCATCACTCCTCCGTTACCATGGTTGTCGTTGGAGCGGCAGAGAGGGCGGCGGAACAGACCGTCGGTTCGCTTCCTCCTGTGACTATGTCATCAGCAAAGATAACCAGAATTAGCTTTCAGTCAAGTTACCTGAACAATAAGCATTAATCTATTCTCTTGATTTTATTAATCTTCATAAATGCATTGGTTTTCTTAAACATACATTAAAGTTATGTGACTGAGGTTTTATGGTTTATAAGACAAACAACATTTAAAAACATCACGCTGTTTCAAAATTTCTATGTTTTTCTGGTATCAAATTATAATAAATAAATTTTTAAATGCCTGAAATCAACATAGTGTTTCTAATGATTAAGAGACCAAAACAATAAAAATAGAAAACTACAAATCAGATTAAAATGATTCCCATTACATTTAAAATGACCAAACTGCTCAGTCTACACTAATTAACAAATTATTAAGTGTTAAGAAACATTTGAGGCAATACAAGTTTTTTTTCTGCTTAGCTACTGTTTCTTAGAAAACTCTAATATAACAACCTTTTGTTACTTTGATGGTATCACATATCATCCAACTCTTAATCTACGCATACATTTACCTTTAGTCTCATTATCCAACACAGTTTTGTTTTCTGAGCAAAATAAGAAAACTGTGATGTATGAAATGGGAAGTAAAATAAAAAGTAAACAAACAACAATCCAGCCTTCTAGGAAGAGAAAAGGTTGATTTAGAATTCAAGGGTACAGGTTAATAAATAATGAAAACTGTTATGAAGTGAAAGAGGGATGGGAAAGGGAAGAATTAACAAGAAAATAGAATTGCTCTGCAAAGAGAGTCCGGCCACACTTTCAGTCAGTCCTGATCTGAGTTTACAGCAATTAAACTTCAGCTGTTTTTCAAAGAAAACTACAAAAACTACACGAGATCCTTCATTCCGTACATTCTTTCCATGTAGATGGAGACTTCATGGGGGCTTTGAGTAAACCAGGTGGGTCACCAGAGCAGTGGGTCGTCAAGTTGATGATGGGTTCCACACCAGTCGATTTTAAAATTGACACCAGTGCGGATGTGAGCATCATTCGGGAGAAGACCTACCATTCACTCATCCCCAGCAGCCCGCTGGAGCCTGCGGACATGACACTGGACAGCCCAGGTGGCGAGCTGCAGTGCTTTGGAAATTTCCGGAACACTGTGACCTACAAGGGTAAGACATACCCACTCACTGTTTGTCATCCAGGGGCCTACAGTAAATAATCTACTCAGCAGGCCGATGTCAGTGAAAATGAATCTAGTGAGAAGAGTGGAAGAAACAGCGGTTAACAAGGAACACAGCGGACATGTGGAAGCATATGGGGTGCATGGGACATTAAAGACTGAACCAGTAATAATACTGCTGAAAGGGGGCGCTCAGTCTTCTCTTAACTGGACGCCGCTAGTGGATTCTTCCAGATCCCGTTACACCCAGGCAGCTGTAAACTCACTTCATCACACCATTTGGCAGTTTAACTTTAAGCGGCTGCCATTTGGGATCACAAGTGCATCGGAAATCTTCCAGAGGAAGATGATAGAGACTCTCGATGGTCTACAGGATGTTGAGATCTTTATGGACCATGTCTTCATCTATGGGGTCACAGAGAAGGAGCATGACGGTCGTCTGGAGAAGGTAACGCAGTGCATAGAGACAGCTGGCCTGAAGCTTAATCGTGAGAAGTGTCTCATCAGTGTCTCAGCTACAGTTTCTTGGGCACATCATTGATTGGTCCGGGATCCAGCCTGACCCAGATAAAGTGGATGCTATCCGGCAGCTCTCCCTGCCGACAGATGTGAAAGAGTTGAGGAGGATGCTGGGAATGGTGATTTACCTCCAGGCCTCTCAACAGTAGGAGTGCCGGTGTACGAGCTCCTGAAAAAGAAGAACGCATGGACGTGGAGCCAACCCCCAGCAAACAGCCTTTGAACGCATCAATGAGCTGCTGTCAACATCACCAGTTCTCACCTTCTACGACATGAGCAATCCCATTGCCATGTCTGCTGATGCCAGCAGCTATGGGTTAGGGGGTGTGCTACTTTAACTCCATGGTGAGCAGTGGAAACTGATGGAATAGTGTTCACTGCACCTCACCGAAGCAGAATTGCACAATGCCCAGATAGAAAAAGAAGGTCTGGTGGGCTTGTAGGCTTGTAAGAATTTGAGCGGTACCTTAGTGGACTCTGCCAGTTTAAGCTAATAACGGACCACAAGCCCTTGTGCCTCTCATTAACAAGCACAGCCTGAACAACATGCCTCTCAGATGCCAGCAACTTCTCATGAGGCTTATGAGATTCAGTGTGGTGGCAGAGTAGGCTCCTGGAAAGACTCTGTTCATTGCTGATACTGATAGTCCCAATGGCCAACACATGCACTGACACGGAGATACAACGTGAGGCATGCTGTGTGGCTAGTGTAGTGGGGGGGTCCCCAGCGTCCGCAAGCAAGATGGACAAGATTAGAGTGGAGAAAGCAGCTGATGCTGAACTGCTGTCAGTCATGAGACTCATCAAAAAGGGATGGCCTGAGCACCTAACCGATTACTGAGGCGAGAGGGTATGTCCTTCTGAAAAGTGAACTGTCAGAGAACAATGGACTAACACTCAGAGGGAACAGGATTGTCGTGCCGGGGCAAATGAGAGGAGAGACCCTACAGAAAATCCACCAGGGCCACCAGGGCCTACTAAGATGTAGAGAGAGGGTGGGAGCAAAAGGAGTTTTTGTTGCACCGAAGCACCTCTAACTTGAAGTACTGTCTCAATGCCAAGCATCTGATAAGGATTTAATTTTAAGTGCAGCACCTAGTTTGCAGTCTGGCACAAGCTACATGTTAAAGTTTGTAAGTGATTAATTCTAATTAATCCACATCTATCCTGTGATAAATCAGATAAAAATTTTTAATTGTGCAACAGCCCTATATATTGTCACAAATAAACTGCTAAATAAATTAAAAATAAAAATAAATTGCTGCTATTAACATAGCTAGTATAGGACTGTGACTTATTTCAAATGTAAGATTTTAGCTGAATACAGTTCTGAACACAGGATTTTTATGATATAGGGAGTACGACTGTCACTTTTTCTCAACATACTTAAGTTACTTAGATTGTTAGTAGTTTGTCTGAAGATATTTGTCTCTAGCGAATTAGCTAACATTGTGTGTGCTACGTTGCTACAAAGACAATCATGACGGCAAATATTTAGAGAAGCCGTGTTTGAAAGTATTTTTGATTTGTAACCATAAAAATGTTAGTAAGCAACAAAGACAAGGCCATTTAATTGTATGTAAAACATATTTCTCTTACTACATGATTCACTTGCTAGCTAGCTAGCCACTCAAGTGAGTCTGCCAATTAATTCAAAACTGATATTTGGAAAAAGATAACAGCCCCAGTATGGAGTATCTGTATGTTCCACCACTGTTTAACACACGAACCTTTGTTCATAGCATTTACACCGCCATCTTTGATATATGTTGCACATGGCTTGTGAGGAATGACTGTGAGACCGTGAGAGGTCTCTGGAGTCAGCAGACGGGCAAACTGATTAAATGAGAGGCAGTTGTGAAAACAGCATGATGAGATCTGTAGGTATTTTTAGAGGTAAGACAAGAAGCTAGAAAATGGGTTTATTCTCCTTCTCGCCTGGTGATGAAGGGAGGTGTCTTACATGACAGACCTGTTATAGTTCTCTAGTGGTCGGATGTCAGTCGGGGAGCTCAGCTCACTCCTGGACCTCTTATCTTCAGTGCTGCTGCTTCCTCCGTCGCTGTCAGCTTTCTGACTGAGTGTGTCGGACATGGCATCAGCCCTGAAGACACAGAGCACCAACTCAATCAAGGGCAAATCATTGCTGAACTCGCACTTACTCCAATCATCAATTAACTGATCAATGGCACTGTGGTTAGAGAGTCTGTGTTGGTTAACGAGGCGTGTAATCCAGTGACAGATCCACTCAAATCCATCACTGCAGGTTGTCAACGTATCAGATGGGTCAATTACTGTCCATCAAATTTCAAGTCACCATTTCTTGTTACGATGTTTTAAAAATTAAAATATGAAACGTTTAAAAGCTTTGAAACAGTTGAGCTGTGTGAAATGTAATTTGTTAAACATCAAGACATTATCATATAAATTATTGAAAACAAACATATATTGTAAATTAAGTATAACCTCTTTCATTTCTAAGGCTTTACATATCAGAACATTAAAAACATATATATATATAGCCTATATTTGCTTCTTAGCAGGTCTTAAATGGGGTAGATACAAACTCAGATGAGCAGTAAGTTTATTATTTATTTACTAAAAAGAAAAAAATGCATAAGTAGTTTCTAGAAAGTAAGAACACACCATAATTTAATAACTGTTTTTAGAGAAGAAGTTTTCTCTTCCAACCCTTCCAAACAAGCAGTACTTCTTCAGTCTTTTTCTGATGGTACTGTCATGAACTTCAACATTTAACATGCTAACTGAGGTCCTGAGACTGTCTGAGATGCAGCTTTTGGGTTTTTTGCAGTTTCTTTGCAGAACTCAGACTGATCTAGCTGGGACTTCCACACCTGGGAAGACTGGAGTGTTTTCTACTTATTAATAATATTTCCTTCTGTACGGTGGCCATCAGTGGTCATTGATGGACTCTAAATAATATGGAAATGACCTTCTAACCATTATAACACCTGATAGTCCACTAGTCTTGATATGAGCATCAAACTGACAAAACATCTGCTTTTACACTGATGATGATCAATTAATAAAATGCATTGATTAGCAGCACCTGGCTGCTATTTAACTTCTTAATTAATGTGTAAGCAGAAACTTCTTTTCAAACTGCTTTGGTTTTTTTTGCTCAGTTTGAGTTTAATAAATAATAACTCAGCTTATCAACTTATATGTTCTTGTTCATCTGAACACCTGAAAATCTGTTGAGGTTGAGACTTTAATTATGTTAAAAATGTAAAAAAAAGAAAATTAAAAAAATTATACATTTATACATAACCTTAAAACCGAAAGAGGACATTTGTTTATAAACATATATATGCAGATGATCTATTACCATTAAATTAATATTAACTTACAATGCATCTGTTATTGTTATAGAACAACAATAATAATAGTAATAAAAGCTGAAAACTTGAAAACACATAAATTTAGCTAAATATGTATAATCATGTTTTGACATGAACTTTACATGAGCATGCAACACTAAGACACAAATTACACAATAATTGCCAACACAACTTGACAGGTATATCTAAATAAACATTCAATATTTGAATAGTAAATTAAAAATAAATAAAATTAAATATTTTAATTTGATCAATTATTTAATTCATAATCTAAAAATATTTCTAAAAATGAAGTTATAAAATCAATCTGATTCTTTAAAATATTTATAGATTAATGTATAGGGTGTTTAATTAAATTAATAAAACTGAAATTATGACAAAAAAGAGGTAAAAAATTTAAAACACATGCAAATAATTGTGTGTAATTACATTTAGAATAAAATCACAATCAAATTAATGACTTAGGATATAATTTTAAGCTCCAAAACAAAAAAAAAAACAAACTTTATATTTTTAAAATTTAAAATTAAATCAAACCAAATTTTCTTAAATATATCAGTAAGAAAAAAAAGTCTGATAATCTGTCAAACTCAGCCAACAAAAATAATTTTGTACTACATATAGAAATTTATATTTTGAGCTTGTTTTCAGACTGCGTTGTACTTATTTTATGTCTGAAGTGTACAAACCATCTGGGGCTGTGCACTCGCCTGTCCTTCACCATGATGTACTGATGAGGCACCAGGCCGTGGTTGCCGTTGAGTCGGCCCTCCCACCAGTCATGTGATGCGCGCTGGAAGAGCTGCAGGGACGTTCCCTTCTTGAAGGAGAGCTCGCGGCCGGACCGGCCAACGTAGTCGAACCTTGCCACCGCCTCCACGGCTTCCCCCTCTGCTAGGGAGATGGTGAATGATAGGAGAGATGAGGAGAGCAGGAGGTGAAGATAAGAGCTAAATGTTAAAACAGGTGAATCTGAACCTGCCAATCAATAGTATGGAAGGATTTTATCCTCTTACAGCTGAACCAATCAGAAGAGCACATATAAAAAAAGTCTTTTGTATTAATTCAGATAGGGATGAGAGAAGTGAGGAAGGGTAGGTGGGTGTTCAGAGGGAAGGAAGGGAAGGAGGGAATGAGGTGGTGTCTCCATGGCTGCTGTTGCCGTAGCAACCACTCTCCACCAGGCGGGTATAGGGACTGGAACGTGGGCGATTGTGTGAAGGTCAGAGGTCAGGCGTACCCTCGTCGCTGGTCTGGGTCTCGGTGCCGGCATCAGGCTCAGCCTCCTCCAACGCTCCCGGCTCGCTGAATGGACTCTCACTGAAGAAAGAGGCAGAGGAGGAGGAGAAGATCAGGCAATGAAGCAGGCTGGCAAAACGTCCATTCAGTATGGAACAAAAGGGGGAGGTGCAAACACAGCGGGAGACGATGAGTCTCATCAAAGACATTTACAGAAAAATCTGAATGTCAAGATTTCTTCACTGTGGCTAAAAACAGGAGCAGAGCCTGTCACAATGAAGGAAAGAGGTCTTCCTCACCATGTCTGGTAATAACATCTCAGTGTGACCCTGCAGGAATTATAACTGATATGCATGTGAACAAACAGTTTAATCAGTGAGGTTAAGACGTCTAAAGTAAACATTAAAAAAGAAAAACAAGGATTCAGAGGGTTAATCTGAATGGAAAGCAGGAAGTAAGTAATCAAAGCTGATCTCTGAGCCTCACCAGTACTGGTCTCCGGTCATGCACTTCTCATAAACGGGGCCAGGAAGCTCCTTGGTGTCAGGAAAGATGTTGTCATGGTGCAAAATGACCGTTTTTATGACCTCATTCACGTGCGCCTGGCAGGCCACCTGATCCAATGTGTCGGGTGTCGGGAGGAGGGTGGGGCCGAATACGATGGCCAGGTTACCAGCATCCATCATGTTCTCGTCACTGTACTGAGAAAGGCTATGAGAGAGAGGAGGCAGCATGAGAGCACTGAAATGTTAGAAAAATCTCCTCAAAAAACCCTTTATAAAAAAAATTTAAAAAAAAAGCAAAAAACAACATAATCATGGAAAAGTGTTAATTCATAAAAGACATCCTGGAAAATGCTGGTATCCAGCAGTGCAGCTTTATGTTTCATGTTTGCACGATTCAATAAATCTCCACCTCTTTTCTTGTGATAATAATAGTGATCTAAATGAAAATACTCTCATGCTGTTCCTGCTTTAATAACATTGTAGCTGAATGCATTTCAAAGCTCTTCTAATAAACACATATTCATCCAGCTGGTACATCACACTTGCACATCACACTTCCTGCTCACACCTCCTGCCTCGCAATCCCAGGCTGTGCCTCATGCTATGTTTAAGAGGCAGTGAAAAAAACAAAATGAGCTCAGTTTTACCATTTCTACAAGTGTGCACTTTCATCCCCTCTCAGTACAAGAGCTCTCACACCTAAAACCATGTGGGAGCTCTGGGAAAGTAGAAAGAAATGGGCAGTTATCATTAGATGAGAGGGGCCTGGTTTTGTGTGAGTGGACACTCACTGGTTGAGGAAGGCGAACAGGTAGCGCATCACCACCAGCGTTGCCCTAGGGACGCCAAGCAGGATCTTACGGATGCACTGTGCTCTCTCGTACAAGTTTTCCATTCCTGCGGCAAGAAATATGCATAACAAAGTCATCGCAAGTACCGAAGACAGCACACGGTGTGTGTAAAACACAAAGCGACACATCCTGAAAAATATCAGCCGGTGCCAAAATAATGAGAGGCAGCCAGCTCCATATCTCTGCTGCGGAGGGGATGAGTTTCAAAAAGACAAAGAGACACTAAAGAGAAACAAAGATAAAGAAATTGAGAGGGAAAATGAGTGTGTGTGGGTTGAAGATGGACAGATTCAGCCTGTGTTTTCATGCATCGTGGTACTCACGGATGCAAGAGATGAGGTCATTAAACCTTTCCTTGGGAAACAGAGGATTTTCCAAACCCCTGAAGTAGAGCTTCAACACTCCAGCCACAGAGTTGATATCATGGTTGCTCTCCTCATCAATCAGCGGGTCGTTACCTGGACAACAGACATCCTCAGTCTCCAGTTTTCCGGTTTATCAGTTACAAGACTCTTTGATTATCTTTGAGTTGACTTCTTACCTCTCTCAAATGAGTTCTTGATGTCGTTGACCTCAACCTGGGATCCAGACACACGAAATATGCCTTGATGCTGAAGACCTGTGGGGAGCAGCAAAGGGCGTTCATCTGAGGTGTCAGAATTACGAATGTGTACTGATTTTCAAATCCTTATTAAATTATAAGAAAATTATGATGACAGAGTGAGAGAAAAGCATCAAGCTCTTTGAGAACTGCCATTATGCAGCAAAAGAAGAACTTTATTAACACCTGACTCCAGTAAAACATGTGTGGTGCTGTGTGGGCGTTGTATTCTTGGGAAACTTCCTAACCAAGTGAAATGACCCTGAAGTGTCCAAGAAGCAGCCATGATATAGTTCTTTGAATCCTCCAAAGACCAATGAAAGGAACTGAGGAGGAGTGAGTCTGAGCAGCCAGTGACATGATTCCCTTTTTTGGCTTTTTCTTATCTTCTTTAATTATGAACCATGATAGTAGAGTAATATTTTATATTAAATCTTATCACACTAATATGATATACTGTCTCAGTGCAACACAGTGATAAGATTGCTCTAGATTTTGAACATCTTTAGTTTCAGTTCTGTAGCTTTTGCCTCAAAGCTTATTTGAAGTGTGGTCAGATTTTCATTGGAGTGTGATTCCTTTCAAATTTCTCCTACCACCTTTATTTGACCCTGTGACGTCTTCCAATGAGGTAAATAGAAAAAAAACTTAGAAAAGTTACGCAGGAGGAAATTTATTGTAATTTTTAATTCATACCCTTAATTTAGGACAGTGCTACTCAGTTCTGCCCTACAAAGGCTGCAGTTCTGCAGGATTTCAATGTATCCCTGCTCAAACACACCTGACACAAATGAAAGGGATCCAACAGCTTATGAAGTTATATACAATGATCCATTAGTTTGAGTAAGGTGGGCTGGAAAGAGAATACATACCTGCAGAAATGCAGCCCTTCTATGACCGAACTGAGTGGCCCTGATTTAGGGTATCAAACACTTAAGGAAGCCGGAAAATTAACAGGAATTTTTCTTAAAGGTACAGACTTACTTGCATCTACTGGTAAAGATTGGCATAGAAATGCCAAGTGCAGTTGTGAATAGACGGTGGCTTACAGAAACCTGTTTTTGTCCATGCAGAGGTACGGAAGTAAAAATGGTGGCACAAATATGGCCACTGAATAAATAAAAACGGTTCATTGTAGTTATTCTAATAAATTAGTGGTTTACAAAACAGAAACAGTTTTTAATAATACATTACACTTTTCTGTCATTGTTCTTTGATTTTGTTACACACTGCACCTTTAAAGCGTCCTGTCCAGGGTTCGAATTACAGGGGAGCTAAGGGGAGCTTAGCTCCCCTGAAAGGCAGAGGAGCGCACCTAAAGAGATTCTGCTGATAATTTAGGGGGAGCCCTAAAAATCTTCCAAACGACGCGGATGATCCATTCTGTTTCCTAAAATGGTAACAGCTGATATAATTAAACTCACCATGAAGGTTGATGTAGCGAATGCAGCTCTCCACAAGTAACGGTATGGCTTTGGTTGAATCCTATGAACACAGTAAGAGCACCATCTTATATTTGATATTTCATTTTTACTTATTTAAAGGTAACGTATCATGCTTTTAAATCCTTCCTTTTCACAAATAAATCATTAATTTATGGTTTATATAA
>JBAFTB010000026.1:6467305-6479784 GCA_037177355.1 Melanotaenia trifasciata | reverse complement strand
GCTTGGAAAAGACAAAAACAGGTATTTAAGGGCTTAAAAAAGTGGATTTTGCATGATACGTTCCCTTTAAGTAAAAACACATGTAAAACTTTTTAAACACATTTTGACTTTCATATATAATAATGTGTCTCTACTTCCAAGTTATTTACTTCAAAAGAAGTTAAATAGAAGTAGGCATTGTCTGGCTAGCCTCAACAGAGTTCAGTTTTTTTGTGAGCAGAGAAATAAAGACTTTAAGCAACTTTAAGAGGAAACAATATGAGGAAGGTGTCTTCTAAGGTGTTAGTATGAAGTTAGATTGGCAGCTGCCATTTGAGAAATAGATAAGAAACACAGGGAAAGATGTGGAAAAGCAACAAAGTTCTGCACAAAAGAAAAATGGCACAAATTGCTAAATTTTGGCCAAACTAATAGATCCAATCTATACATACAAACCAATAATCCAATCTATTTAATTTTTTAATCTTCTTATGAAAGAGATCCTAAACTGTCTGATTTTCAGCATCTTTTTACCCTTTAATGCCTGATCCAAGAAATAATGGGCAGAAATTACATTTTTTTTATCCAAAGTCTTTCTTTGGCCTTTTAATTAAATGTAAAATAGATAAATAAAATAAAAGATAAATAAATAAATAAAATGGTCATATATGTGCAGTATATTACCATGTGATGTCATAACTATTGTAGTACAAGGTGATACAAGTTATGTCTACAGGCATCATCTCAGTGACATGTAGCTAGACAAGCCAAGCCAACTTTATTTATAAAAGCACTTTACTACAGCAACCATGGAACACAGTGCTGAAAATAAAATAACTAAAACATTAAAACATTAAATAGTATCCAATACAACTAAAAACAATTCAAGCAATAAAAG
This sequence comes from Melanotaenia trifasciata, assembly GCA_037177355.1. Taxonomy (NCBI): domain Eukaryota; kingdom Metazoa; phylum Chordata; class Actinopteri; order Atheriniformes; family Melanotaeniidae; genus Melanotaenia; species Melanotaenia trifasciata. Next base: position 6,478,907 of record JBAFTB010000026.1, on the reverse strand, counting down.
CAAAACTTATACTGGGTGAAACACCAATGAAAAGAGATGGGTCTTTACAAACTCAGGCAGATTCATCCTTACGCTGATGACACCTTTCTTTAAATTTAGTCCGTTTTAGTCCTTTTTATCTGGTTCCTAACCCTAACTCGTCTTAATCATAACTCATTTAGGTTTTAAAACTGATAATATCTTACACATACAAATAATTTTCAGACTCTTGACAGCTTGCATTGACCCTCTAGGTCTAGTAAATTCAAAGTTTTCTGCAAGGACTCAGTTATTCTATGACACTCATTAAGTTTCACTGGCTCCATTTCAGAATCTTCAACTTAACTTTAAATAATGAATTATGAAAAGTGCGTGCCACATCAACAGTGGAAATTACATCCCTAACTGGGAGCTGTCACCATATACTCTCAGCCTGACTAAAGTAAAACTCTACCTGGTGCTTGCTATGGGAGTTCTTCCGCCCACGACTGTGATGATCAGAAAAGGGAAGAAAAGAAAGAGAGAAACAGAAGTGTCTCAGTTTCACAGAGTTCAAACTCAAGTGGTGGGAAGAGAAGTAAGACTTATTATTAACATAAAAAGGAAATGAACACTGACATGAGAGAACACCTTACCTGGTAGTAAGCAGCTCAGCTTTATATCCTGCAGGAAGAAAAATGAAGAAGACAGAAAAATTTAAAGGTAAGAAATACAGATTACCATTTGCATCACAACATATAAGATAGAAGACAAGGGACTTTTGTTCAGTTTTACCCTCTGCCAAGGCTTTCTTTAATACATCGTGTTTGGCCTGGAGTTTGGAAATGAGATTACTTCCCTCCAGGTACTCACGGAATTTCTAAAGGATTGAAAAAGAGACAGATGGATACTGGCCTTTATTAATCCCCGTAGGAATTGCAGAGTAACTGCAGCCACTTCATATAAAACATAAAAACAAAAGCTGAATTATGGTGAAGTATGAAATAAAGAAGACCAATGACAGAATTATAGTTGCATTATGTGATAAATATGCAGAATAATAATTAACAATTTATTAGTGCAAGTAGAGAAGATACTCTAAGAAAAGCTGTGCATTAAGGTGCAGACTTGACCATATTTGAGCAGATTAAGAATAATTACAACACACGAAAAAAATGATTATGTGATTACATAATGGAATAAAATCTAGCTTGGTTGTATGCTATGCTATCAAGGACAGTCAATAAAACTCAAATATACCAGTTGGGTTCATTGTATAGTATCTGTTTATGCCATAAGGCTAAAATCAGAATATTTACACAAACGACATCATATCAATCTATGCATGATAGTAAATAACAAACCTTACCAAATGCATTTTATTACCTGTCATTGGCAGGTTTTGTGGTTGTTTCATTTTGTTTACTGAATATTTGTTTCTTAGCAGGATTAATCAAAGGGGGTATGGATGGATTTAGCATGAAATTCTACCACTGGTGGGTAATACTGTGACCAGGATTTTTTAAATTGAGATAAAAGAAACAAGACGGTTTCTCTGTGTTCTCATTACAAGAAGATTTTATCATATTGGTGTTTGTGAAGTCATATTTAGTAGATGAATGTAGACTGTTGCAATGAAACTGGGACCCTGTGGGTTCCTGCAGGAAATAAACTGTCAAAAAAGTCCCACGGGTTAATGGCTAAAGTATTTAAGTAACATAAATTACATTAATGCATGAGGTTGAGAAAGGTGAAAGCTGGGCTTCAGACTGTAGTATTGTACCAGGACCACCACCAGAGGGGATCTTTAGACAGGCTGTGCCTTCAGTAAAAAAAAAAAAAAAAAAAGGAAGCTGTGGAATAATTTATGACTTACTGTAAGGGACTTCTCAACATGCTTCACCTTTAAGACTCAAAAGGATAAAATTACAAGTCCTTAAAAGGTATGTGTCTGATCAAATAGAAATCTTATGACTGTAATTGGAAAAGACAAAATGAACCTAGTCATGCTACTACTAGGATCTATGCCACCACATAACTTAACTTTTTTAAAAGTACTGAGTGTGATTTACATGAAAACTTTGAAAATAATAAGAGTATTATTCTTCTTTGCACATTAGCCATTCAGGTTTGTTGACATCTACTTTGTTTACCAGTGTCCATATTTATAGCCTGATCTGTTTGTTAAGGTCATGTCATCAAAACAGCATACCTGTGTACCTATGAACCAAATCACGCTACCTATGTATGCCATTTTGATAGCTGGAAAAAAATTAAGAAAAAACTTCACTTTTAGTACATTTTCATTCACTTCATCTGGGGTTTTAAAGTTAATTTCCCTCAAGCTTTAGTCATACAAGAGATTCACTGTAATATGACACAAAAAATAACTGCTAGTAGCTTCAGTCCCCTGTATGCCGATGCAATTTCTGAGTAGTCGGAGGTATGATGAAATGATGGGTCTTTTGTTTTCTGGGCTATGCATGCACATTAACCAAGGGTATGCCTTTCTGATGGGCATGCCAAACCGTCAGAACACCGGTGGTATGTGAACTTCCAGAAGTAATGGAGTCTGGGGCAGCTGCATAGTTTCTAGTTATTTGGGAGCTTATAGGACAGAACTTCAAGTCTCTTCTTGAGGTACAATGTGAGAGATTTAATTAATTTTCCTACTTTTTTATGGAAGGTTTATGCAGCTAGAATGAAAGATGTGGATTAAGGAAACAAATAAACAAATTTTGTTAATTAAAACATACAGCAGATTTGTGCTTTACATCAATCCAACCCCCCCCCCCCAAGAAGAAGGCTTCTATGTCTTGCACCGTTAACAAGTTTAGTCTGTGATTTGAGACATTTTGACATTTTGACCCATCAGAGTGTGAACATGACGCCCTGCAGCACCCTCACATTAAAATAGAAGAGCTCTGTCTCCTGCTGGTTGGCCCGTCTCTTGGCCAGACTCGGCTTGTTCAGGTATCCGTCAGACACGCTGGATTTGACAGACTCTGAGGACGGGCTGTGGGTGAAGCTCTGAGAGACGTCGTAGTCGTCCAGCACCGTCATGTCCTGTAGGGTGGTCAGAGTCGCGCCCCAGGTTTTCTTCACCTAAAGGGAAACAAATACAGAGTAGAAGTTGAGCTATTGTTCAATTAATCTTAACTTATAAATTATGAATTTGTAATTATTTAAGGGTGGTTTTTTTTTCCCCCCAAAATGTTTGAGGCGGTGTGTGCATTCCCACCCACTACATATGCAAAGTGAGCTGATATTTACAGCTGGGATAATGGAGGTAAGGGTGTTTTTATTTGCTTATGATAATCAGGGTGTGTTTTTGTGTATGTTGTAAGATGCTGAGACGTGCAGATGCAGCTCATTAATCCCAACCCCTTCAGCATTTTTATGCCCTTCAGGCTGAGTTAACAGCTGCCCTCTGTGCTAGACAACAGTGAGGACACCAACAGACTGCAGCACAGAGGCGCCTCTCACATGGCTCAATTTTATTTTTAGAGGCTACATCTGCTACATTATCACCCCATTAAAACTGTATAAATTACCATAACTCTAAGCAAAGTTTTAACCGACAGAGAAAATCTTTAATGTGTATTAAATGAGTTTTTGGGCCACTTCAGGACAGTTAAACAGCTCAAAAACTACATGACAAAAAAGAGAAAGTGCACACAAGAAAAGTCTTGAAGGATTAAATCCAAAGAACTCCCTGGTCAAACAGCTCTGCCACTGAGCTCACTGGGAACTGTTGGAATGATAAAAAGAAGAAGTAACTACCCCAGCATGAGAAAAAAAGATCAGAAGTAATCTTTACATCAAAGCATTTCGTTAAGAATTGTAAAAAAAGAAAAAGAAAGAAAGAAAAACAAACTGCAAATACTGAACCTAGTCCTGAACTTAAACAACTAAAGGAACCAGGATACATAGAACTGTTGATTTTTGACAAGATTAACAAGAGCTCAATTTTTATAAATACAAAATTTCATGGAAAGCTTCATTTTTAGACATTTCAATCTGAATTAAATTGACTTGAGAACCAGCATACTGAATGTGGAAACCACCACAGCCAGTGCTGCTGGCAAAGCCAAAAATGTCCAGCACCAGAGGTTGATCCATGGAGACCAAACATGGATCCTGGATTGTTCAATCATTGCACTGCACAGTCCTACATAGAAATAAAAAACAAACAAGCTTCTCCTTGACTGGCTATAACAGTTGTAAAGTACAATGTACAACAATGTATTTAATAGACATCACAGAGTCTTGCATGACTCTTTAATGTAACATCATTAAATCTCTCAAAGACTGTTCTGGTGTGAAAAATACTTTAAAAGTTTCAGACATGCCTCTGTGTAAAGTTGGTTTACAGCACTAACTATCCAAGACGGCTCAGACAGAAAACTGATCTAGGTCAACACAATATGCACTTACACTACCCCCAAAAGTTTGGGATCACTTTCCCATTAAATCCAATGGGAAAGTGATTCCAAACTTTTGAGCGGTAGTGTAAATCTTGGATTGTTTTTGCATTTTTACCAGAGTTTGTCCTTAAGGCAGGAGAAGACACTGCTTTGAAGGCTAATAACTTAAAGCAGCAATAAACACTCCAGATCAGACTATGTTCAGGCTGCAGCTCATAATACAAAAATCTGACTTTTTCACAGAGATCAGATTTTCTTTTTTGCATGGTTATTCACATTATCATTTTAACACAAGCTCCATCACACTTCAGTGTGAAAGTAAACAGTAAAAAGTCCAATTTGAGTCACTTTTGCCTGCAATGTTTACAGAGCCTAACAGGATTGACTGTCGCCTCATTTAAAGATACAGTGGGTAATCATTACTGACATCTAGTGGTAAAGATGGTCATGGTAATTACTTCAAATGCAAAACTCAGTTGTGAATGTACGGTGGTCGTCAGTGGCCAAAATTCTTCCAGACATAACACTATTGTCATCCAGTGTGGATCCAGTCGCCTCAGGTGCAGCAGTAACTGCACCACAAGTACCTACTTCAGTATTGTGTACATGTGTACTGTCTTCTTCTATGGTCCTTTAAAGGTGTTACTAATCACAAACGGTGCTCCAGCTTCTATCAAAATAAGCTGGTTCTGCAGTTATAAAGTTCAGAGCATTCTCACTTCCCACATGGAGTTTTGTCTCTTCAGAAACACCGTAGTAAAAATGGTGGTACAAATATGGCAGCTGCCATGTATGTGGACCCACAGCAAGTAGATATTATTGGCTCATTCTGAGAGAATTAAAACATAACATTTATTTTAGTAAAGTGATTAGATACCAATGGAAACAGTTTTTAATGACATTAATTTGCGTTAGTTTTTTTGTTACACACTGCACCTTTAAGTATATTGTTACTCCTCCTGTCCAGGTAATACATTTGTGTACTTTGACAAACATGTTTTTGTGCTACTGACCTCCTCATTCTCTATTTTCAGGGATGCCAGGCGGGTCTGGAGCTGAGTGAGACGGAGGGTGAGCTCAGCCTGGACCTGCGGCTGCGATGTAATCTGGGCCACCTGACAAGAAGTGAAACAACAATATGACAATGAAAAAGTCGTTTTGTTCTTTTTTATAGCAGATATTCTGGTCATTCCAGGTTAAATTGTAGGGTAGCTTGCTGTTAGTGTCACACTCAATTAGAAGACTTTATTTACAATCTAATTAATTCTGCAATCGTAAAAACAACCAATAGAAAGAGGATCACTGGTTTCTATTTGCTCTGCTGAAGTTTGAATTGGCCGTCTTGTATAATTTAAATTAGATTAAATGACCATGTTTGCAAATATTAAATAATACTGACTGTGTCACCCATGTGGGCCTGGAAACTAAAGCGTTGCGGCGGGCAGAAGGCAGTGGGGTAGAGGCCCAGCAGGCGTTGCCTGTCCCGTGCTGGGTCCAGGTTCTCCACAGCCCCTTCCAGCACCTCCAGACCCGCCCTCCTGGAAGCTTCAAGGCTCAGTTCGGCTGATAGGTAGGTCCTCAGAGCCCGGCTCAGACTGGAGTGGTACCCTAAGTCACAGCACTTAAACAGAGATGGAGGAACGGGAAGTATTTAGAAACCATTTTTGGAAACATTTAGTGATCACATGGACTTAATCGCTGGTAAATTAGCAAAGTGAATTAATTTAATGTATTGCTTTTCATTATTATATAAAAAAAAGAACTTTGGCTTTCACACAGTGTGACAGATGTTAGAGGATTTAAAACTCTGCTTGGAAATTTCTTATTGAAAGCAGCTTGGGAGTTTCTATAGACATCCTGCTTTTAGAAACACAAAACCCTCTGACAGTTTGTGCCATTAATGCAAGAAATAAAATACTCACGTCTATAATATCAGGCAGATCATGGATGTAGTATTTAAACACAGAAGCATTGGTGGCCTCCAGAGTCAGTAGATACTCATTTCTGGCTTTCAGGGTCTTCAGTTTGTTCTCTGAATATTTTGCCTTTCTCTGATCAAGAAAAAAAAAAAAAAAAAAAAGACATGAAAGATAAAAATGTTAATTTTAGTCCAGATATAATGAAATATGTTCATTTTTTGTGTTGCCTTGTCAGCAGTAATGAGGGCATTGCACCAGTATGTTGTTGTGAAGAAAGAAAAATACTAAAATTGTGACTTTCTGGTCCATTTTCATTCCAACCTTCACCTATGGTCAAGAGATTTGGGTAGCAAACAAAAGATTGAGGTTGTGGATACAAGGTGCTTTTTCCTTTAGAGCAGGGTTAGCCAGTCCAGTCCTACGAAGGCTGCAGTCCTGCAGGTTTTCAGTGTATTCCTGCTTTAACACACCTGAATCAAATTAAATGGATATAACAGTCTATCAAGTTCTGCACAATGACTTATTAAATTGAGTCAGGTGTTGGAGCAAGAAAAACCTGCTGGATTGCGGGAGCAACCCTGCTTTAGATGCTAACTGGACTCAGCCTCAAAGATACAGTAAGGAGCTCGAGTATTCAGGGGGAACTGGTAGTACAGCTGTTGTTTCTCTGCATTGAAAGGATTCAGTCGAGGTGGTATGAACATCTGCTTAGGATGCATCCTAGTTCCCTCCTTTTGGAGGTCTTTTGAGCAAGCCTAACTGGGACAAGACTCCCAGGGGAGATCCAGAATACCCTGCAGGTAATATATTCCTACTGGTCTAGGAACATCCTCAGGGTTCTCCAGGAGGACCTGGACAGTATCACTGGGGAGAGGGATGTCTGTTCTTCTGTTGCTGCTACAACCTGACTTTGGAAAAGTGGATGTAAATGGATGGATGGATGTTATAAACTGTATTTTACTTTGTTTTCATTTTTAAACTTTGCTATCACTGTAACCATTCATCCATTATCTATTCCCACATATTCCAATGCAGGGTCGTGGTGGGTGGGGTGGGGTATAGTGGTGGGGGGTGAAAGGGAAGGGGGCATCTTGGCCAGACTGGGAAAGGGAAACAAAATATATTTAAAGAGCTTTAGAACTCCTGTTCTCATTAACAGAACAATGTTAATATATGGTACGAAAATCTTTAGTTTCTGTATTGCTGATTTTTGATGTGCAGCACCTTGGAGACGTGCTTTATAAATAAATTGATTGGATTGGATAAGAGTGTTACCTTCTCTCTCATCTTCTCCATCTTGCGGGCGGCGTTGCGTCTCTGGTGGCGTTCTTCTATCCGCAGGCCGAAAACAGGCTCCACCCCTCCACCCGTGCCCGACACGCCCTTTACGCGACCCTCCTGACGCTCAGCTTCCCGCAGCTTGGTTTCTGCATTGATCGTCTCCACGTGGTACATGTGATATGTCTTCATAACCTAGGTTACACAGCCCATAATGCCACAGTCAGACAGAAGAACAATGTTGCAAAGCAGCCAGGACCCGCCATCTTAATACGCCCAAGGTTATCAGGCTGGTTCTAATCTGATTTATCGTGATTACACAGAGAGCTTGAAGGGCCACAACTCTGACCTTAAATAAACTTTGATGGGCTGCTGATAATCAGCAGATTTTCTCCTTCAAAGCTCTTTTCAGGCTGGAAAAACAAAATGCAGAGGTTTATCATGGCCCAGAAAAACATCTTTGAATTTGAGGCAGCAAGAAATTCTATCAAATTTACATTTAAAAAGAATTCATTTTGAGCTTCTCAAATATCCCTCTGTGACTCCTCTTTGGCCCAGTTTCTGTGTTGTTACAGAAAAATGCACATTAATTATATTTCAACCTTAATTTTTGGCCCTTTTTTGTTTCCAGGTATTATGCACATAAAATAAAGACTCTTTTGAGACCAAATATAAAGGAAACTGTTTCTGTTTTCTCTTTGCCGATTATCTCCAAGGGAATCTTCCCAACATGTTCCATAATAAGTAAAGTAAATTAAATTTCCTGCAGAAATTCTGGTTATAAATGTTAAAGAAGAGAAATAAACTTACAGTATAGAGCTCATTCAGAAACTTCATGAGATCTTCCTGGAGCTGAAAGATGATCTCTTTACTCTGAGGGACAGATGAGAACAGAAAATATATCATTAAATGGTTTAAAAATAGCTTCATTTTCTAATATCATTAGTTAATTAAGCAGCAAACCACAGGATTCAGTATCATAGTATTACAATGACGTTTTAGTACATTTTATCTTTTAAAGCTGCTTTAAGTAGAGCCCCTTAGTCCAGTACTAGAGTACATGAACTCACCACCTTTGCATTGTTTTTGTGTGCAAACCTCTAGGTTCTGCTTTTTTTCTTTTGCTTGCTTAATAAAAAGTACAGTCTGTACTCCCCTGAGTTCTGCTGGTCCGCTGTGGAGTTTAACAAATTAAACACACATGCACACACACGCATGCTCTGAGCCGCCTCTAACTTTAGCTCTGCATGTTTATTATTAATCTCGCTTCCGGCTCCTCTTTTATTCATGCTAACTAAAGTGCAGCGGCTGCCAGCAGCTATGAACAGTAGGACCTCCATCACATCACTTCGTCCTCTCAGAAACTCCGCTCTGAGGAGGGACACAGAGGGAGGAGAGACAGAAGGCTGAGTGTCCATGGAAACGCCAACAGCCCTGTGGCCATGGCGACAAGCTCAACTGATCTTTTCTCAGTGGGTGCTATGGGAATGGGATTCATCCATCCTGGGATTCCACAGTCATTTAGCATAATGCAATATTGATGCTGCCACATAACTCCTTCCCCAAACTGCCCGGCTGTTTAATGTATGAGGCAGAGATTCAGCAGAGCAGGCAGCATAGCTCGGCTTGTTTCATTTATGAATTCATTTGTTTGTGTGTGGTCAAATCCATTTATTTATCTGGAGCTGCTCAGCATGCCTGACAGATCTCCAGTGTTTCTGGGCAGTGTTTGAAGAGGTGCTCACACCCTTTACTTGAAGCAGCTACCAGTCAATAAATTATAGTAATAAAGAATCGGATAATCTCTTCTAGTGATGAACCTGCAGAAGATGAATCTGAATCTGCAGCTCAGTTCAGATGCATTCCTCTTTGCAGCAGGTTTCATGTCATTAAACTGTCCAGCTACAACCTCACTGTTAAGGTTCACCTTCATCAGGCTGTTTAAGCATTAGCATTTTATTCACTTATGACCTCCCTCTATGGAATGCCACTTTAGTCAATATTACATATAGATTGTTTTTATTTCAAAAGACCATCAAAGTGTGAAATGCAGGCATTGTATATAAAACATGGTCATCCTATACAATGCTAGGTGTTTTAGGCATTGTATGAAATATGTTTGTTCTTACATACTTTACCTATAGTTATTCTATAAAGTGCCTCAGCATTATTTTGACAGAACAGGATCTTGTCCTGGTCTCTTAAGTTTTCTGATGTTCTGGATCAGATGGTAGTGAAGTATTCTGTAAAGGGTGATACGCTGAGATGCTTGTTGCTTTATTTTTACAATATTCTGGACTTTGCAGGAATAAATGTCGACATCATCTTCAAGAAGTGCAATGGCTTGAAGGAAGTTTCTGCAGCAGAACATGCAACAGAAGGGAGTTGGATCAGGAGCAGAGAGGCGATCTGTGCTGGCTGTTGTTCAAGCCTCAATGTCAATAAGTAAATACCTAATAGTTAATAGTGTAAATAGTTATTTAATGTAAATATTAAATAACCCGTTACTGACTTCCGTTTGTGTGTTCTCTATCAATTTATTCCACCCCTGCTGACTGACGTTTAGGTTTAGGTTATATGCAAATTGATGATTAGACTTTGTTTCTGATAACTGAAGCTACAATTGCTGTTGTTTTATAGTATCTTATTTTTCTGGGATTTCTGAGGTAAATGAATCCACAAAAATTGCTTCTGTAAATATGTGGTCTGTTTTTAAAATGTTTGCAAAAAGAAAAAAAAACTAATTGATAATTAATCTTTATGAAATATCTTTTTTGGTTTTTACTTTGTTTTATAAAACATTATTAAGCTAAATAATTGTAATATTACCTTAGTTGTACAAGAGAATACAGGATAGTTTCTGTTGCAGCACAGCGGGGTCATGTGCTTCGACCTTGGAGAAAAATGATGCAGGTTCCACTGACCAGAATATTTTAGACTCTGGTTTGCCTTTTGGCTTCATATAGAATGCCGGATTTTAGACTTTGACAGTAACATATAAATAATAATTATAATAATAATAAAATAATAATGATAATCATCAAACTACTGTAATATACCAAATAAATAAATAATGCTTTTATGCTAGCAAAATTAAACTTTACCATTTGTTCATAAATTCTAGCATCGCCATTTGATTTGTCATCATTTGATCAGTTAAGGACACTCCCATCAAAAATAGCAGCAGTCAAAAACTAAAAAAATGTGTTTTTCTCAATGTTTAATTATGAAGAGCAGGTTCACCCTCTTCAGCAGGCGAGCCGAGTCCTCGCTGATGTGCGTCAGGCGGGTGATGACATTGTTCAGGTAGAGGTCGCTGAGGGTGGCATGGTCCTTACTCTCTCTCCTCACCTAAAGACCAAAGACAAGGTTGAAGGAATGTGAGGTTTTCCCATTTTAAATTGGTTTTGGGGAAAGTCCAAAAGACATTTACTGACCTGGTTTAACAATAAGTACCAGCAGTTGACAGGAGAGAGCAGGTTCTGGTCCTTTCTAGAAGAGGCAACAAAAAAAATACTTAAAGGAAGAAAAATGAAAAAGCACAGCTTATTTGAGTGGTTTGTTAAATCTATATTGGCCTGACACAGACAAAAAAAATTCCTGTTTATCCAGTTTTCTGCATTTATGAACAGAGACTGTATATAATTACATATAAAGTTAGTCAACATTCAGTCTGATGTAGACTGAGATTACAACAATTTAAATGTAATTTATTTTGCTCTGTAGGTTTGAAAATGTAAAAGAATAACATAAATCTATGTCTAAATAATCATCAGCAGTTTGCTTGTCATAAGCAACAAAGATAATATGTCATTATCTGAGTTATCTGGCTGAGTGATTTTAAACGAATCATTTATTAATTTATTTTCTGTGCCCTTAGTCTAATTCAGGATCGCGGGGAAGCACCCAGACCGTCTGTGGCATGCACTTGACAGACATGATAGTCCATCCATCCATCCATCCATTCTCTTCCGCTTATCCGGAGTCGGGTCGCGGGGGCAGCTGCCTAAGCAGGGAAAC
>JBAFTB010000026.1:6425543-6445195 GCA_037177355.1 Melanotaenia trifasciata | reverse complement strand
TGAGTGGTTCAGAGTTGGTTTAGCAGCTTTGAATCATTGATTGGATAAGAGAGAGTCAAATAACTGCTGCAGATTATTTTAAAGGATGAAAGGACATTAGGAAGAAAGACATTCAGATCTGAGTCCAGCTGCACTAAATTTAACACCATTACAAGCACAGTGAAAGCACAAAATGTGCCAGATTTGTGATGTGAGAATATTGTTCTTGGGAGGATTTGAATCAAATATAACAAGGTGTTCTTTTCTAATAATAATCTATTGACACGCTAGTTATGGCATAAACAGTGTACATTTAAATTAGCTGTTCATTCAGGTATAAGGTTGAATTACATGCCTGCAAACAAGTAATGCATAAACTGTTTGACATGATGGATAAATTGAGGCAGTCTGTTTGATTTACATTAATAAAACAATACTCTGTTGTCTTTTCCTGGTTATTAAAATCAAGATATCAGAGAACAGCTGGCTGTTGGGTCATTAATTTTCTTTGGAAGTTCAGCGCAGGACTGAACAGAAAACTGAGACATTTCCAGTCGATGCATTCAGCTTCCTGCCAGCCTTTCTGTGCGCCCCTGGGGACGTTGCGTGAAGATCTCAGGACCGGAGAACTGGCCGGTGCGCGTTACGCACAGCAGCAAGACGAGCACATGCATGCACGTGCGCTCAGCGGAAATGACAGCTTACAGCCCCGCTGCTGGCTTTCAGTCGTAGGTCGAATAGCCTAATCCTGGTTGCTAGATGCCTTGTGGCGGGGGTGGTAGTGGTGGGGAGGGACATGATGACGAGTTACAGGACTGCTTAGGAGGAGAAGAGGTGGCCCAGGTGTACGGCCTGCAGGGATTTACTCGGGCCGACAGCTTGGAAGAGGAGAGGCTATTTCTGGAGAGGATTTAAGTGTTTAGACGCAGCATCAAATCCCGAGAGAGAGAAAGGGGAGTCCATCAATACCTCCTTGCTTTCAGATCACTGGATGTTCTCCAGACTGTAACTTCAGCACTCTCATAATTTCTGTAGCGTGCTGCAAATTTCATAACTCACTACTAACAAGAATAGCTGTGGTGCAAGTAGAGTTTTCCAAAAAGTCCCATGTGACAGTTTTTAGTGACTATAGATTAATCATATTTAATTAGTTGATTTTAAATAATTAATTGCGAAAATGTACAAAATATTATTTCAGTAAAAAAAAAATCTAGCGTCTTCTGGAGTCATTGTCAGTTTCCTCAAGGTTACTGTTCAGGACTGGCAGGTGTGACAGGCCTTTTCAGGCCTTCTTCACACTAAACACACACTTACTCATTAAACGTCTTCCGGTTTGTATTAACCAGAATATTACTGTCAATCTCTTTAATTATAAAACTCAAAATAACTGCCACAAGGCTTCTGTAATTTGATAATGTGACAGCACAGCAGAAAGGCTTGGAAGAAATCGATCTAGTTATTGATCCAACGCTTCATCTGACACCGAAAGAACAGTTTGGGTCTAAAATAAAACTACATTCTTTGCTCTCAGGAAGCAAATGAGGATCATTTAACGTAGCACCGAGCCCACAGAAGAATTCAGAGATTATTTGTAGGTTTCAAAGATTTTGTGCGTTTACAAATCTGGTAACGTATGTTATTAAATGCCTCCAATACCCCAGGAAATAACTGATAGTTTGCCTTTCTTATGTGATAGAGACAGATGTGTCAGATTATCCCGGCGCTTGGACACCTTGATCTTCTCATCTGCTCTTATCTCCTCACGACAATGAGTCAGTTTCATGTTTCAGCAGAAGTAACTTTTTTCAGGTGTATTACTAAAAATAAGCTTTCTCTTTATAACATCAATAAGTAGCAGAAAGCCGCACTTAATCCAACATAAATTTTACATACCCGTATATTTTCCCGAGGGTTTTGGCTGCTACAGCCTTAAACCTGTCTGGCCGGATCTCCATCCTCACGTCTCCAGGACCGGAACAATGTGCAGTGTTTGTGCGCCCCTGTCTGAGCGCACAGCCGTTTCCTCTGCTTCTTTCTTCTCACTCACATAAAAACTGGTTTTACTTGGTCATCAGCGTCCTTACCCCACCTTCTGTCCTGAGATGGTTGTCCTGAGATTTTTTTTTAACTTTAACTTCCTATAATAGACCAAACAAACATTTTCAGTCCCAGTTTGCTAGAATCCTTGTGGTCCAAACGAACTTCTTTTATACTCTTTGGTGTCCGTGCGGGTTCAGAACGTCCCGTGAGCAACTTTCGACAGGATTCATGGTCAAACGGTGTCTCTGACCATGGTCCTGAAAACAGATTACTGCTGCCTGCGCACTAATCTCTCCAAGTGTGTGTAGTGAGTGGAAGGTAGCATGTCACTTCCTTCCACGCAGACCGGCTTTTTAAGCACCGACTGTTCAAGCAACGGCTATTTTTGGAGCACACAAGCCTTGAATGGAGTGAGTTAGAGTAAACACAGTCCGATCGAAGCATATTAACTGAGCTCCCGGGAATTTGTAAGGCAAAATTGGCAGACTGCCCCACCGGACGCTGAGGCGAAAGTGGAGTTATTTGCGTTTCTAAAGAATGTCTCTAGATTCCTTCAAAATGAGCTATAAGAGTGAAGTAGTCGGTTGAGTATTGTTAAAATAGAACTTTAGAGGAGGAAAAATAAAGAAGAAAAGTAGATTTCGTGGAGAGTAAAGGTCCAAGTTTCAGATTTTGTGGATCTACTTTGTTGTGCGTTGATTTTCTGTGCGTCACACCAAGAGCGAAAAGCTGCTGCATAAAAAAATTGTGCAATGCCAGTTCCAATGACCATCATCTGATGGGGCAGAGTAGTGATGTAGTGATGCTTTTCTTTTTTTCTTTCTCTCTGTCTTTTTTCTTTCTGTCTCTCTACAGAAATTAGAGTTACGACCAGCCAAATCACCCCCATACCGTATGTCTCCTACAAATTCCTATAAATTTCAAAACCATGGAAAAATTCAACGTCACATATTGAGCAACATTTGAAAATTTGTCTATAATTATTAAAAGCCTTTGGGGTTAAAGAGAGAGAGAGAGAGAGACAGAGAGACGTTCAGTATTACGAGTAGCTATTTGTCTCCACCTTGTGACTGAATGTAATAATGCTACATGTGTAACTGAAAATCACTTATTCTGTCTTCTCTTGTCATTTATATCCGTAGATATATATAATAAAGTCCCATAAAGTCCCTTTATTATATATGTCTATGTTTATAGCTACTTGCCGTGGGTCCACACACAGCATTATGATTCACCATTTTACTATGGTGTCTCTGAAAGGACAAATAACTCTGTGTGTGAAATGAGAACCCTCTGAGCTTTAAAACTGCTGTACCGGATTTGTTTGATAGGTGCTGATTGACAAACCATTTGAAATAATACCTTTAAAAAAGTAACAGAAAGGAAGTACAAATGCTACTAATATAATAATGAATTTAATAGATTAGATTTCTAAAGCATTTTTCAAGACACCCAAAGCGCTCTACAGTTAATTCATTATTCTTTTACAATACAAATAAACTCCTCTAAATGAAAAAGTCTTGTGCTACGCCTTATTTCTTTCTGATCTAGCTAGGAAAACAAGAAACAGCTGCATCAATTTCTTTGAACATTCACCAACATGAATAAGAGGCAAAGACAGATTTTGTACAATTCTAGCAAGCTTGAAAGTTAACTATTGGTCTGAGCAGCTTCATTTTTTAACCCAGTCTGATCTCTCTTAGAAATCTTTAAGTTTTCTTCAGGAATACTTCTCAAGGTTTCTTGAGTTTCTTAATCTTTTATTTGGATTTTTCTGCATTTTATTCTATTCTCTATCCAGAGAACACCACACTGCTCTGGGAAGGATCCATCCCTCCATCAGGCCTATTGCCAGTGATTTTCAGTCTAGTTCTTGAGGCGCGTGACATACCTCAGCCTTTTCTCCCTGTTTCAGTCTATCAAAAATTGCTTCTTGACAGCCATCTTTCCATGGAGACCATTTCTGATAATGCTTCAGCCAACAGTAGATCAACTGAAGGTCCAGATGCATCTCTCAGGTCCTGGTTCAGGTCTTTGCTGAATTTGTTCTTCGGGACATCACTTTCAGATTCTGTTAATTTGCTGTTGATAGTTTATTTATTTATTTTTAGTCCTGACACTTCTTCTTTGTTAAACTGTGTTATCTTTGACATTTCTCAAAGTCTCCTTGAAAGAAAATAAATGATAGCTGATTCAGGATGTTTGCTCAGTACTGGAGGTAGTTTGGACTCACTTCCACCTCAAATGTCTTAAGTTTTGGAACACACTATGTGATGGATAAATCTCACTGACTCTTGTGAAATATTCTCATATCTTCAGAAAAATGACCAAAATATCGAACTGAAAATAAACCAACACAGGCTGAAGGACCCTTGTGAATCTTCATGACTAAAAAAAACTATCATCCAGTTTAAGTACATTAACAATATTATTCCTTCTTACTCATAACTGATGGATTAGGTTGTATGAACGCCTGCTGTGAAGGGGCTTTATATCCTGTACCTGTGTGCCAGGCCCCTACACAGGGTGACCAGACAAAAAAGGATCTTTTTTGTACTTGCTCTTTCAGACCACTTCCCTTCATACCTAAAATCTCCAAGTGTAAACATCACTGATGGCTAGAACTGATGAGGAAAAATCTGCCTCAAATAGCATATTGGACTGTAAATGAAAGACACACTTTTCTTTCAAATAAAAGTTTATAATCTTGTTTTAGATCTTTTAAAATTTTTAATTTAATTTTTTTCTTTTATTTACTGTGAAAATTTTCTTTTCTTTGTGCATTGCATCTTATATTCAAGTCCTGCCTTGGTTTTCTTTTCTTTTTTTTTTTTTGGACACTCTGGCTCAGCGGTGTGTTTAGGTTTCCTTGATAAAAGGGGAAAACCTAGAGGCGTGACACAATGTCACTTCTGACATTCTTGCAGGTGATTGTTAGGTTGCTGCAGGAGCATCTGTCCAGACAAGCTTGGATCACTACTAGTTTGTAAAGTAAATTTTAAAGTTGTTTCCTACCTAGAGAACCTGTGAAAATGTTGACATTTGGCTGTACATTTCCAGAAGAGATTTAGTAACTGTGCAAGTACAACTACTCTTATACAAGGCTATTAACCTGATGTTAGCATGAAGCTACGTAGCAGTGCTAATCTAGTTATATAGTAACACTAGATTAGTTTTAAGATAATGTGGGGAAACCAGGTTATATTTACTTTTCAGTGAGTATATTAGGGACTACACATCAACTAAGTTAAGATTTTCACACGGAAGCTGAAAACAATCTATAAACATGCTTAAAGAGAATCTCAGTATTTACGTTACTTAGCGCTGATTAAGCTAGCGCTACATGGGCCAGTTTAAACAGGAGGCTAGCAAGGCTGCTAGTTAGTTTTAAAGTAGCTACATCATGAAAATGTGAAGAAATATTTTATTTACTTTATTCTTTTAGTTTGTTTAATTCTAAATTTCCAGATTATTAATATAAAGTGAATTTGTTTCTAATGTCCCTATAATGTTTGCAGTTATCACAGTACTGTATGAGTGTGTGTTTTAGAGAGAGAAAAACAATCATTTTCTTTCTAAGTATATGACCGCCCGAAGAATATAAAATTAGCATAATGACAAAATGACAAAACAGTGAACAATGTTTTCCATTTTGTAGTAGCTGCAGTATCAGACATGTACACTGAAACTTGTCTGAGTAATAAACCACCACTAGGTGACAGCAGAGTATATCAGTTCTTCTCCAGCTGCTCACAGTCATCACAGTTCAAGCTAGAAGAGATGCAAACCCAGCTGAGGTGCAGCAGCTCAGACTGGAGTAGAGCCTGACTCAGTAACACACCGTCACTGATCCGGCGTGAGACACTGATCAACTCTGATCTGCAGCTGATGACTGCAGGAGGAGTCGGCTCACTGAACTCCACAGCTCACTGACCTTGTTTCACAGTCGAAAAGAAAACTGAAGCTGGTGGATTACAGTAAAACATCTGCAGAAGGTGGTGATCTAAACACAAAAATGTAGATTTTTTTTTTTGTTTTTTCCTACATAGCAGGGGTGTCCAGCTCTGGTCCTCAAGCGCCACAATCCTGCATGTTTTTGATGTGTCCCTGCCCCAAAACCATCTGACTCAAATTGATGAGTCATTGTGCAAAACTTAATAGGCTGTTGGATCTATTTCATTTGAGTCAGGTGTGTTGAAGCAGGAAACACTGGAAAATCTGCAGGACAGCTGCCCTCGAGGACTGACTTTGGACACCCCTGCTATATAGGCTAGTCTCTAATTGTGAAATATGTGCTTCTTTTCTGCAAATTTTCATTTTACTTTATGTATTTAATTTATTCTCAGTAATTACTTCTGTATCCTGCTGTAGTATTTCTGCAATTGCAATTGCTTTTCTTATTTTTTTTTCGTGGTTTTCTTTATATGACTATTTGTGTTCTTCCCCCTTTGTTGGTCCTCTTTCTACAATATTTCTTTTTTTTTTTAATCTAAATGTAGTTGTGTAGTTTGGTTTTTATAATGGACTTTGAGGTTGCTTCCTTTATATTTGCATTTATTTTGCAATTTTGTTTTAATTTTGTTGTTGTTTTTCAACAATTTCTTTTGTTTATTTTGCTTCTGAATATTTGTAATCTCTTTACAACTATTTTGGACTAATTGTTTTGAGCCTTGTGATTATATCTTTTATCTTTGCAGGTGTTTTACATGTTGTAGTTGTTTACAGTTGTTGCTCATTTTGTGTCTATATTTATGATTGTTTGGAGTATCTTCACACTTTTTTTTTATCCTTTCTGTCTGTAAAATCTGAAAATTTCATCAAAAATCTACACGTCCGCAAGTCCTCAGGGGCTTTGCCTTTCCAGACCAAACCTCGGTCTCCACCTCTAATCAAATTCCCTTAATGAGTTTAAACTGTTTCCTTATTTTGTCAGCCTCCTCCTTTAAGAAGAGCAGCAGATATTATCAGCCACGTCTCGGAGGTAATAATATATGGAATGTAATTTGTGAACCCTGCTGGTATACATAGTCTGCGTATCCATTAAGACCCAGAGACTTAATGGTTCTGTTTGTCGTATAGCTTCCTGTTGTTCCAGCTTATCTGTCCTGAGCAGAAAAACATGAGCCAGGGTCTGCAGATCTGAAAATTCAGGGTCTCAAAATGTTTATGCTGGAGTCCACAAGGACACAAAGACGTGACCAAATTTTCTGATTACCTTGAGTTTTAAAAAAAGTTAGAGAGAAAAGCTTCTTCTCATTGAATCTGGCTCAGCACAGTCAACGGGTTTAACAGTTATTTTAGTTTAATTATAACAAAATTAATTTAATCAACTTAAAAAATAAATCTACAGTATCTGCTCTGGCTGTTGTTAGTCGAATAATGGGTTGCATTCAGTCATTTTACCAAATGACTTATTTCTGGTTAGGTTTCAGCAATAATATCACTTGGTTACGGTCATAAATCAAAACTACTTATTTAAGCTTTAAAACACATCACATCAGGACTAAAATAAAATCTTTACGCTAACCATCAAATCAAAAATCCTGGATGCCGTTTGGACACTTCACCTGCAGTTCCAGTCCTGGCCACTAGAGGTCACATTTTCTCTGAGTGTCAATCGTTATCACCTGCATGAACATAAAAGACAGTTTTTTTTCTCCCAAACCAAAATTTTGTGTGAACCCTCTTTGCTCTCCAACCAGCATCAGTTGTCCAATGTTAATGGATTTTAAGATTTCTAATGTGGTACATTGTAGTCAGCCATTTGGTGTCGACTAACACCATGTTGCTAGCATTGTAAACATGCTATTACTTTTCCATTTAGTCTCCAGTGTTGCTCTGCCATGACTTTGGTCTGAACTGTGTCCAGTTCACTACATGACAGGTGACAGATATGACTTCATAGTAACCCTCAGCAAAAAGTAGTTTACTTGAAGTTTGTTTCATTAAATATACTTGAGTATAAGTATAGCAAGTATACTAGGGACTATGTACTTGTAGTGTACTAGAAAGTATACTAACTTAATACTTCTTTGGAGTAAATTGGAACATTTTAAGTTTATAATACTTTATAAGGTCATTTTAAGTTTACAAAAGCACACTTCCAAGTATACAAGTACACTCAGCTATATACTACTAGTGTACTAGGTAAATATTTCTAGTCCACATTTTAGTTCATTGAATATACTTTATGTATACTTTTATGTACTTAGAATTACTAAAACTAAACTTTTAGGAACACAAAATAATGCAGTTGAGCACACATACTACAACAAGTAAGTGTATAACAGCAGTAATACCTCAAAACAAGCGTGTAGTGAAAAAACATTTTTGTAAGCACAAGTCAATGACTTGACCTTATTTTGTACTTGGAATAGTACTTTGTGGCAGAAAGAAATAAAAAGCATACTTAAGTACAAGTATAAGCTTTAGTATGAAAGTATGCTGTAGTATTAATGTCCTTAGTCCCAGACTTTTCTTTATACTTTAAGCTAACCATACGTCACTATACTATTCTTAAATATATAAAATATAAAACGTAAACTTTCAGTATACTTTCTCACTTTTAATCCAAAATAAGTATACTCATAGTACACTTGAATAAACTACTTTTTGCTAAGGAAAGTCGTGTCTACGGATCTGAAAAAGGCTTTTTTCAGAGTTAACCCACAGTAGCATCATACACTGTCTTCAGTCTTGCGCTGATGGTGTTTCTTGATGGGACTGCAAACTCAAGCTTAACAAACCTTCACCTTCAGCTAAACATGATGGGAAGCGTGTCTTTAGCTATCACCTTTGAAATGAGGTCTGCTATTTGCTTTAATATCATATTTACTTTGTTTGACGACAAAGCTAGCCATTGGCTGATTTGTGGATGGACTTGTTGGATGCTTCACTCTGAAATGGATGATCGGAATAATCCTGTAGATTTATGATACGCTAGCCTTACCAGCATTTGTTGGTGTGCCTCCTTGTGGAACTGTTGATAACAGCAGTCATCAAGCACATTTCATGCAATCAGCAACACAAAATGCTTTACATAATAAAAACAATTTTTGCATATTAAAATAAAGCAAGCCTTCACACATCAAAGTATAACATGGTAATTTTAAAACACACACCTTATAATAATCTCCTTCACATGCAAAAAATAAATAAAAAAGACAGTACACCGAGGTCAGAGCTGTTTGCCTGCAGGAGCTGGAAGGTAAAAAACCCAGTACATTTCTCTTCATTACAACACAACTAAAATATTTTAAGGTGATCCTTACAATCTGTTTCAACGAGAGTTTTGAACAATAGAAAGCTAATTGTTGAATGTATCAGAATGAACATGCAGTGACTAAATCTCAACATGATGAATGGAGCTTTGTAGTTAAATCCTAATGAGGTTAGAACATAGAGATTACAGACTCTTTGTCACTTTGCCATCTTTTCAAATCTGCTGTTTCCCGTGTTCCAGTTATTTCCTGACCTGCCCCAGTAAGTCATTTAACTCCTGCACACTTTGGTCTGCTGAGTCAGTCCACTCATCCAAAACTGTTTGATTTGACTCTTTAACACCAGTTTCTTCTCTAGTGGTCTTCATTCAGCAGAGAAAACCCACAACACATACTCACACATATACAGTAAACCAAGAAGTGGGTGGTAAAATGGGAAAAATATTTCAAGAAAATCAATAACTGGAGGCAAAAAATGAATGAAGGAGAAAGGACACCAAAGGAGCTACAGGATGTATATTAAGGATGTCTCTCTTTTTTTTTTAAAGAAAAAAGAACATATGTAGTTGTGTATGTACACTCAAAAATGAACTTTCTGATTGCTGAAACTGGGCTTTTAAATTGCTTTCTGGCCATAATTACATTTCTTTTCACAGTTGGAACTCAGAGCCTTTTCAAATTATCAGTGAGGAGGGATAATCAGTACTGCTGAAATTCACATAAATCTCTCCAGGATTTTTGTTGAAGTTGTGAGGTTTCTTCCATCAGATATGTCTGGAAGTGCATTTTAATCTGATCCAGAGTAAATATCAGGCAACCCTAACCCTACTAAACAGACGTGAGAGAGCAAAATAAAGGATTCAAACAACTGGATCTGAATGACTGGTCATAATGAAAGCAATGAATAACAGCACACATATTTACTGTGTAATTTTGTTGCTTGAGTGAAACACTCATCGCCTGGGATTCTATTTATTTTGGCTGTTCTGACCAAAATAATCAA
The DNA here is from genome assembly GCA_037177355.1 of Melanotaenia trifasciata. NCBI lineage: Eukaryota > Metazoa > Chordata > Actinopteri > Atheriniformes > Melanotaeniidae > Melanotaenia > Melanotaenia trifasciata. The sequence goes on along the minus strand of JBAFTB010000026.1, from coordinate 6,434,953 downwards.
TTTGAACTATTTGTTATGACTGTCACAGCTTGTTGCAGCCAGCTCATATCAGCCTGTTGTCACAGCAAAACACAAAACACTTTTTATTTTAACACATGAGCCAAATACAGAACTTGACTTTTGAGGTTACATTTCAGAGACGCCTGTTTAAATGTCTCCAACACAGTGAAATGCATCCTCCTAACAACTTGTGTCAAGTGTTGCACAAGCCTGTTAATGACTTGTTAATTTGAGTCAGGCGTGTTGAAGCAGGGATGCATCTTAAAAAAGTACAGTGTCCATGGAAGGCCAGAATTAGACATCCCTGGTTTAAAGGGTTGTAGATATTAGGGGGGTGTAACAATACATTGATTAGGATCCTATTGGAAAATATTGATCAAACATAGATACAAAAGTAATTTGTAAGTAAGATCATGTGGAGACATTTACATTTACTTTGTGTTGAGAACCAAAATTTTGTAATTTAATGAGGAAAATGTCAATATCCAAAAGGTGTGATGTGTAAGACTGGTTATTATAACTAGGTTGTTGAGTCAGGTTTACACTACATCCTGCTTTAATATCTACAAATAATTTATTTTAGTTTTGTTTCACATTATAGGAACATTTTAAAGCTCAAATTACAGAATGTTGTTATGTCTGTTTTTGTTTAAAGAACAGATTGTTTTTTATTTAAATGTTTGATTTAATTTAAGAATAAACCTATATTAAGTTCTGTTTTGTGATTTGTGTAAAGACCCGATAACTCAGCCTCACACTAAAGTAAATGTTTTAACAAAAACAGATTTATTTCACAGTGGAGGTAGAGCAGGAAAAATAGGAGTAATCCTATGGACTGGTGGAAGGGTCCAGGCAGACCCTGGCATTCAGGAATCTGCAAAACTCCAAAACCTCAAGGTTTAAATCCAAGATCCATGGTCAAGAGGGAAGACGGAGGTCAAAAACAGAGATACAGTCACTTATCCAGGCAGGCAAGAATTCATGGTTGTTACAGGCAGGGTCAGATATCCAGAGAGATTTGAAGCATGACAGTCCGTTGTGGGTCAGGCAAGGATAACCCGTGGGCAGAACAGGGTCGATAGGCTCGAAAGGCTGGATATCAATAGAGCAAGTGCAACTGACCATCTGGCAGGGAAGCAGAGACTGGAGAGGGTTTAAGTAGAGCAGAGCACAGGCAAGACAAGGGAGCAATCAGGGAACTCCAGGTGGTGCCAGTGAGCCTGATCAATGGACTGGAGACCCAGCACAGCAGCAACCATGACAGATTTTATATGAATGGAAGTAAAAGCAGCATCATCACATATCCATCGCTGGATCTGGAATCAAACTTAACAGAAGTCGTATCATGGCAGAATTTGTTATATCAGCAAACATCCATTAAATCAATATATTTTTTATCTTGATCAAACGTGTAATTTACTCTCCGTTAGTACAACATCCACTAAACAATGCAATAACATATGAGGTTTCTCAAAATCGAGTGACATAACGTAACGGGCATGAGGTCCAATACAGAACCACGAGGGACCTCACAGGTGAGCTGTTTTTAAAGACTGAAGCGGCATATCTGGGAAATTTTTAATGATACGTAAAGAATTTAATTCAATTTATTTCAGCTTTATAGTGCTAATTCACAACAGCATCATCTCAAGGCACTTTACAGACAATCAATTAGAGCCAATTCATAATATACAATAGCCTTGTTAAGGAAAACCAACAGGTTGCATCAAATCTTGACTTTGATTCAGTCCCCCATCCTGAGCATGCACAGGGGTGTGATCTCAGCTGAAAGACTCTACCAAGCATCGGCATACAAATGAAACACAGTTTAAACCCTAAAAAATTAAATGGAATAAAAATATGGAATGAAATAAGAAAAACACGAGAACAGCACAATAAACTTTAGAGCTTCTGCCAATTTCTCCACTTCAAGCAAACCATTCAATCAAGGTGTCACATGAAAGCAGAGAGTCTGCTGGTTACAAAGATGTCTGTCTCATCACTGTGGGACAGAAACTCTGGGGCCAGCTACTTCGTTGGAGAGGCACATTTACGTGAAAATAAAAAAAAAGATAGGCTTCAATGATTTTAAAATGTACTGTATAATTAAGGCAACATTATAACAGCAATTCAATTACAATGGCCAAATAGTTATATTTTATATAATCAAAATATAATTATTTGACAAAAATATTTGAATCTCTCAGTTATCCATCTCAATGACAAATTAAACAGTATTGTCTCAGCATTTAAGCTCAGCTTCAGATAAATGGTGACACAACCAAACACATTTTTTCTTTAACAAAAACACAATCAAAGCCGGTTTTGTATTATTACAGCTCTGTGATGGGTCTTTACATGCACCCATTGCATGTTATGCCTCTCAGATTTGGCATGCATGGAAAAACTAGCTTTCTTCCTGGGAGGTCGTCCCTGATCTTGCAGATATTTGAGGGAAATGTTGATCAGAAACAAAAGAGAGGGGAGGTAGAACGGAATAACGTATAAAGTAATTTTTGATGGATTTAGGCACCTATATGCCCAAAATCTTCTTCTTCCACTGAGATAATGGCAAATTCAGATTTTTAATATAGCTTGAGTAATAATTTTGTTTACGTTATTGCATAAATTAACGTGTTAATTCCACAAGTTAATCTCTTTCCATTGACGCTTTAATGTTGTTCTTTGGGACCACTACGTTTTTAGGCTGTCAATGTTTTTTAAAATTTTTTATATCATCTATGAACTGCATGTAAACTGTCGGCCACCGTCTCTTCATTGGGTCTGACTGGAAAAATGAGCCACACTTTGGAAATTATTATAAAAAAATAAATGCTTCCAGCTCTGCCCTCAAAGTGGTGGCAGGGAAATGACAGCCCTTTCAAAGCACCTGTAAAACTGCTCAGCATCACTCTTTAGCTTCGACTGTAGCACAGCTTCTCATCACACATTACTCATTCCTAGCTGAATTGGGCTGCTAACCTCTGGTTTTCACTGAAAACACTGTGATTTTCCATCAGGCGGAGACACGTGTTTTGACGCCAATATTATATTTACAGCTCTTGTAGTAAAGGTAGACTTTATTTATCTTGGGTGTGTCATTTTGAACAGGAGGCAGAAAAATAGGCCTCATCAAAAAGGTTCAAATCAAATATTTTCTATCCGTCTTGTTAGCTGCCTTACTTTGCTTGGTGTTTCTTTATATTTGCTGATTCCCTGCTACTGCACCGCTTTTGGTAGATTTGTATTATTCATCTGCCTCCTAGCTGCACATCTGCTTTTGGGTCCTCCGCTACATCAATCATGACAACAGTAGTACTTTCTAAATCTACCTCCTTGCCTCTGATATGTGCTGTTTTTAAAATGTTGTCAGCATGATTCAGATTGAAACCCTGGCTACACGTTTTTCTGCCACACAGGTGAACTTCTCCACAAAAAATAAGGTCATATGAAAAAATTAGAAGTCAAACCTGCAGGTAACAGAAGAGCTGAAACTCATATTAATCATTTCCACATGCACCAAGCTTTTACATTATTATGTTCCGTCAGCTAGTCTCGCCATCAGACGCCATTAAAGGGACACGGAGTGAAAAGGAAGCTGGTGGAAACCTAAATTCAAACATTTCAACAGCTAAATAAAACAGCCATCATTTATTTTGTTTTCAACTCACAGCTGGAATGTAACCAGGAAATTAATGTCTCTATAAACACATTCCGATGAAATTAGCAGCATGTTTCTGTTGTAAATTGTTTTCTGGTTTAAATTATGAGGGTTTTCTAAAAGCTGCTGAAAAGATGGAGAGATTCATTTTGAGAGGCAAAGCAAAGCTTTCTTTAAAAACACCCACTTTGTAATAATTCACTGTAATCTGCTTTCTTTCTCAAGTAGGTATTATGTGGTGTAAATAACCCGAACTGAAGGCTCAAAGTCTGTACTTCATTTCTCAAAGACTTCTTTGAGCTCAAATACATACAATTAATCTAAAATGTGGTTCCCAAAAGCATCGTGAAGATCCTTCTAAAACAGTAAAAAATCTTCAGGAGGAGCCATAAACCAATCAATTTATAATGTTAATCATGAACGTTATTGTGCTTTGATGTGAAACAAGTGATGATTCATTGAGAAAATAGAATTAAACTTAATACAAACACAAAAAATAACCTCTTCCTGGAGCACCCCCTGATGTCTGGATTATAAACTACAGTCTGTAGTTGTAGCACACATAGTTATTATAGCGTTCAGAGCTGGACTCTATTGTAAAAAAAAAGCTATGGAATTTAACTAGGTACAAGTACTTTGTTACTGTACTTAAATATACTTTTCATGTATCTACTTTACTTAAGTAGATTTAGTTGTGGATACTTTTGACTTTTACAGCAACTGTTTCTACTTTCTACTCTGCTACATTTCTATAATGTGTTGTGTTAGTCGTTACAGGTGTTATTGTTTGTCTTATTTTAAATAATTTTATGGTTCCTCTGAACGCTGCAGAAAGTTCCATTGGACTAATGGGCTATTCCTTATATCTCATAATGACTGCTGCTTCTGATTCCCTTAATATTATTCCCCAGTAGTCCGGTTACTTGTCATGACAGAAACTCGTGGTGATTTGTATCTACCATGTTGCTAAGAAACACCTGCGACTTTAAAGTTCTGTTTGATAGAGGGACTATTTTTCTTGGCAGAAGTCATGACAGGATGATAAAATATTAAAATGAAAAATAATGTGATTTTTTTTTTTTTTTTTTGGGTAAGTAACCGTATAATAAGCAGGATAATGTGTAGTTATCAAAAAAATAAATCCTGTTTCATCCTTTACATGATCAGTACCGAGAAGGGAATTGGTCCGCTAAACCTATTCAAGTGGGCAGGTAATGTTAGACCCTCCTCCACCTGCAACAGCAGCACTAACCGGTGGTAAAAAGTCAGTCTTCTTTCTTACTTTAATGGCATTTAGCTCTGCAGGTCACCCCTAAAGTAAAAAACGTAAGTCTGCTTCAGAGAATCATAAGTAAAAATGTGAACTCTGTCACAGATGTTAAAATCAAATAATTGATATGGGATTTTTCCAGTGTTACCAATACTATCATCTGTATCAGTAATTAAAATTATCACGTGATATTCAGAAATACAATACAGGCCTCAGCTGGACACGCCCCTCTTTGCTTGACACAAGCTTCAGGGCTTCTGTGTCAGACGAAACATTACTACTACCTGCAAGTTCATCCATCCTCTGGTCACTGCCATCATCACCTGCCTCGAAGGCATTTTTTTTAAAGGAAAACCCTGACGGTCAGTGGATCTCATTTCACTGTGGATGGATACTCACCTGTGGATTCACCAGTTTTGTTGTCTACAGCAGTCTACCCCTCCTCTCCATCCTGTGTCCCATCCAGTCCCAGCAACTTCAGCTCCATCTTTTCAATATATCCCTCATAATTTGCAATTTGACTTTTTTTCTTTTGGTCTCCACAACATTAAAATAGAAAAAGATTGAACAAGTATGGCTTGTTTGGAAGGAAAACGTCTTTTCTCTTTAAAAAGAACATGGCACCATGGCTTAGGTTTGCAAAGCTACATCTGAACAAACCAAAAACTTCTAGAACAATGTCCATTGGACAGACCAGACCAAAGTGAAGAAGTACAGTATGGTCAAAATGCACAGCAGCATGTTTAGCAAGATATCAGCACAAACACCTCCACGCCTACTGTTAAGCATGGTGGTGGAGGGATGATGATTTGGGCTTGTTCTGCAGCCACAGGACCGGGGCACCTTGTAGTCATTGAGCGGACCGTGAGCTTTAGATATCAAAGTATTCTAGAGTCAAATGTGAGTGCATCTAATTTGGTAAATTTGGTGCGCAGGTAAGTGTCACTGATGCTGTAAGTGACGTAGTTCCAGTAAGATGGCAGATTCAAACCAAGGGTGCTGAAAAATTCATTCGTTCAATTGTATTTTTGCCAGTCTAATGAAAAATATCTTGAAAGTAGGAAAAAAGTGTCTTTTAAGGTACACTCTGGAGCACAGCAGGGAGGATTTGTCTGACAGATTTTATAGATCGATGCTGCAACAGAATCGTCATGGGGAAGTCAAACAACACATCGACCCCCATCTACCTCATCCAAGGCCAAGAGACAGCGAAATGAGGATTCATCTGAAGCTATTTCACCACCGGGGAATGATTCAATGGATGTTCATTCTCTATAGATAAGAAACTTAGTAGTTTTGATGCGTGTTTGACCCTGGTGGTAAATCTCAACAAAGAGATCCAGGTGTTACGTAAGTCAGTGGAATTCAGCCAGAAGCAGGTGGAAACCCTGGCTGCGAAGAACGCCAGCCTCAGAGAGTCGGTTAAAATCCCTCACCAAGGTTGACCCAACTGCAGGCATGTAGTGCATGGCGCACCCCCCAAAACCTTTTTATTTCTTTTTTCTTCATCTTTTGTTGTTGATTTGGTTATTTAGAAGCTCTTGATCACTGTCAGCTTTGTTCTTTGTTCATAGTTTGGATTGAAGGGTCATTGCTTCTGTCTGTTGTGTCTTTGTCTCCACTTTCTTCTTTTCTTTTTGCTTCTTTTTGCTGTCCTCCTTCTTTTTCTGTCCCCTCCGTAGGTCAATTCAATTCAATGAGGTCAATTCAAAGTAAATAAATAACAGTAAATAAAAACATAAATTAATCAGATTATTAAGAGGATCTTTATACCCATAAAGCTTCCCTTGGCAAAGCAAATTTGTTGGGCACAACACAGCAGCCAGACCATCACTCTGCTGTTCCCATGCTGGACAGGACAAGTTTTAAAAAAAATGAGTGCGTCTGTCTGACAGCTAAAGTTTGACTGAAACTGGCTCATACAACAGAGCAATGATTCCACACACAGCAGAAGATCTACAGCAGAGTAATAGTAAAGAAAAGAATCAAGGCTTTGCAGTAATCCAAAGTTCAGGCCTCAACCTGACTGAAATGCTGTGGTCAGGCCTTAAGACAGCTGCGCATGAACAAACGCTGCAAACCTGAAGTGATGAATGAAGTGATGTTGTAAAGAAAAGTGAACAAAAATGCCTCCACAACCACGTGAGACTGATGGCAGACTCAAACAGCATAGCTTCAGTTTAGTGGTGCTTAAAATGGTTCAACAAGCTGCTGAATGATGAGGTGGGCTTTTCATTCACTGCTTTTGAGATCTGGCTTTATTTATGTTTATTAAATAATGCCAAATGTTGCTCATCTGAGGTTGTATTTAAATCATCTGAAGATATGACAAAGACGTCGGTATTTTTTTTCTTTCTTGATACTCCAAATTGGATTTTAGCTACTCAACAGTTGTTAACTATATTTCTGATTTAATAATGACTCATCGGTTTACAGGTCTACTAAAAAATAACTCACAAATACATGTCTCCTGTGTTTATCACTATTCTACCCATCACATTTTTTATTAAATAGTTTCTATTCCAGTGGACTTCAAGTGGATTCTTACTTTGAACCTTTAGTTTTTTGGGGATGTTATCAGAGTCTGAGCAAATCTTCAACCAAAGGGACTAAATGTGCTTCACACACTCTCTCTAGGTCTAAAGCCTATGATACTGCTTAAGTGTTTAATGTCAGCTTTGGAGGGGCTGCAGGGATTTCTGTGACAGATTATCTCAAATTCTTATAGATCTGTCTCTTTTGCTCCCAGATTACCAGATCTGACATGATCTGTGTTTGATCCTTGTTTTATTACAATCACTCCATGACAGCCAGCGAACCGCAGCATTGTCAGGAAATTCTGTAAGAATCAGAGCGCCAGCGAGGATCTGCCTGCAGACAGCCAGCCGGAGATCAACCTGCACGATTATATTGTAAATCTAATATAAACATCAACATATAGGAATAGTTCTACATGTTAAGAAATATTTCTCCAGTTTTAAGTTAACTAAATGGAGGGAAACTGATGTTCAGAGTGTTTGTAGCTTACAGACATATCACTGCTCTCCCTGCAAAAAGCAGCAGATAGAGACTCTCACTCACCTGCAAACTACTATAAAGAAACCAAGTTACTTATTTGTTGCAAACATTGTTATAAACTTACATAAATAATTTACTAAGTACTTAGATGGTGACTGACCCTGTGTAAGTTTTAATTAAAAACACCAGCAGTGACAAATGTGCATTGCTGTTTTATATGAAAGTTAATTAGAAGTGCTGACTTACCCTAGCTGCAAGACAGTCTAAAGACAATTTATGTTTTAATATCTCATCAATTCAGAGCCCTTTGTGCACCCCTGTAACCTACACTTACATATGAAAAAGATGTTACTGTCAAAATATTGCACCAAGCAAATTAAATTTCCAGGGAGATTTCTGAAACTTCTGAAAGTGGTTGAATGCATTTCTGCTGGTTTAATGCTAATTTATAAGGCGACAATGCTGGTGGTTGTAATTCAGTAGAAGTGGTTGGCTAAACAAAAAGGAAACAATTAGGACGAAAAAAAGAAAAAAAAAAGAGAGAGAAATCAGGACAGATCTTCTTTAGGAATTCATTTTTGCCCTTGTCCACAAGTGGGTGCAAGGACAGCTGGTATTATCGAACTAACATGGCTTTGCCTTAACAAGATCTTTCAATAAATATGAGTAAATTTAAAATTATATTAATAAGTGTCAGATCTTCACTAGAAAAACACAAAATCTGTTAAAAAAAGGCTAAGAATTTACAGTCCAAGCAGTGTAACGCTTTCATTTAACTTTACACGTGAGTGGCAGGTTGAGTGGCATGCCTCTTTATTTGCTTCTCATTTGGACTAAAACCATGTGGACCTGGGCCAGTGACAGAGGACTTGATGTGAGGGAACAAGCTGTCCCAGTGTGTGTGGAGCGAATATGTGGAAATGGTGGACATCAGTACTGACAAGGTGGTTTTTCCTTCTGGTTTCTTTAATGTCCTTAGAGGAAAACCTTGAAGCAGAGGAAACTGAGAGAACATCATTCATTTGATACTCAGATTATAAGGACAAGCATCAAAATCAGCTCATGTATTACTTGGTTTAAACAAAAAGACTTGCTAACAGCTAGTGTAGCTAAAAGGCCATTTTTCTGTTTATGGTGTTACCTTTTAGAAGATGAATAAAACTAAAGGAAAGTTTTATAATATAATACTTTATATATTACTCAGGTAGATAGTATAGATATTAGCATTTAAAAAGACTTCTGTGGAAGTTAAAGTATGAACTCATGCTTTTTACTCAAGTAAAAGTACTGATTTCAAAACTACTTAAAATATAAAAGTAAAAATTAAAGCTGCAAGCAGCGTTGGAGGCCCTCGCACCTCTGGCGCCGCTCCGGCCTATTGCACCGCCAAATCAGCCAGCAACCTCCCTCCAGCAGCATGGCCGCTCTAGCACGCAGCCATAAACCCATTCTTCCAGAATT
>JBAFTB010000026.1:6392231-6405002 GCA_037177355.1 Melanotaenia trifasciata | reverse complement strand
TTCCCCAGCCTCACGTGCTGCCTCCTGTCCGTCAGGAAGTCAGTGATCCACCTGCAGATGGGATCAGGCACGTTCATCTGGGACAGCTTGTTTTGGAGGAGGTCTGGGAGGATGGTATTGAAGGATGGTATTGAAGGTACAGTGCAAGTTGTTTAAATAAATGAGTTTTACAGCCCAGCAGTCCACTCGACACATTTGGTCTGAATTAGTGACAAAAACTTAAGTAAATTTCTAGTTATTTTGAGGCCATTAGTGCAAAACAAAGTATCTTGATCACCACATTTTTCTGTGTCCACATTCAAACATAGACTGCAGTACTGACACATACATCTCATGAACCGTCTCTCTGCTTTTGCTTATGGTTGTTGTATTACAGAATATGTGGATATTTTCAAGCTTTTGGTTTAGTTATCTCTTAGTTTAAGTCACTTGAAATAATCATTTATACACGTAAAATACAGAAAAATATAAACATTTGTAAGCCTTTTGGGTTTTGATTGATACAAGGATGATACAACGATGAATTAGTCTGGTAAGAAAAGAAGCAACTTCAGAGGTCAGAATCCTGGAGGCAGCATTTAAAAGTACTGACTTCTTTCTTATTACTTTCACTTCAGAGCCTGAGTGGTTGAAGAAGTCCATTACCTTGGCTCATATCCATTCTCCATCTCGCAGCAGTAGTTGCCTCCTCACTGTATCGACCCACCCTAACTGGACTCAGGGAGATAATATAGAAGCCAAAGAGACTCTCAGATAATGTAACATTTATTAAAGTACCTTGAGAACTATACCCAAAGGAGCAATAAGTGAGACTAGTATGTCGTCTCTGCAGAAAAACTACTGGCAGCACTCGTGGCAGCAGCAGTTGCAGCAGCTCAGCTCACAGAGAGAAAAAGTTCAATTTTGTCTGATTAAAATAAAGATTATTTAATTCATTTATTCCCATTCGTGTTGTAGATTAATAGCATTGATTCACCTGGGGAAGATGCAGATATTTCTGGCTGAGGAAAACTAATGGAACTAATGCACGACCTGCAGAAACCTATGATACATGCAGGATGCAGCTTCAGAATGAAGATGTGGGTCACAGCGCTGGCTAATAAAATGTTAAATTGTCATCATTCATAGATCGAAGTGTTTCCCATTACCAACAGAGGACAGTGACTTTCTGCAAAAGAACTTTGTACTGGAATATCTAAAACCTGTCATTTGGATCCCTTGATTTTCTTTTGCCATTTCAAATATTTTTTCTGTGGTCAAAGTTTGGTACAACTGTGCAACTACTTGTTAACACAAATATTTAATCGGCCAATCACATGGCAGCAACTTAATGCATTTTATCATCTGCGTTAGAATTAGATGTGATTAGAAGTTCAAACAGGGCATCAGAATGAGATAGAAAGGGGTTAATTAGATTTGTTAAATAAAACATATTAGCTTAAATTACCCAAAAAAAAAAATTTGCAAAAAGCCCCAAAATTCAGTACTGAAACAAAGATGCTGGAAAATAGAAGTTTGACAATTCATATTTATGTTTTCAGTTAGAGTTTTTATTAACTACTTGAGTATGGCAAGCCAAAGTGGTCATATATATATATATATATATATATATATATATATTGCACATTATGGTGTTGTTCTTTTAGTAGCTATGCTAAATAGGCTATATATACTTTAGTAATAATGTTAAAAATATTGGAAGAATGCATCCAATTCTTAGTCTTTACTGATTGGATGATCATGTTTCAATTTCAGTCGCAGGTCAAAAAGGGGGCGGGGATAATTATAATATAACAAAACGCAGTTTTTAACACATGTTAAAGTGCCATAAATTTTTACACGCAGTCATTGAAAGCCATCAAAAAGCAGTGTTCAGGGACTTAATAGAAGGGCGGTTTTTATAGCATTTTTGCCATGAAAAATGGCGCTTTTAATGCTGATTTTGCACATAAAACTGCATTTTTCCGCTGTTTCATTGTCAGCATACTAGTTCAGTGTCAAATTTTGATCACTTTGGTTTGCCATACACGAGCATAGGAGGTGCTCGTTGTTTATGTGTCATGTTACAGTTTCTCCTCCTATTGGTATTGGTCGGTAAACTCACCAGGTCAAAGCTGAGTACAATAATTTAAATATTTTTTGTCTGTGCTTGATTTTTTTGTCAAGTTTTTACTTAATCTTAAATAAATGTTGAGATACATAGTTTTAGGTTTTCAGTGAACAGACTAAAACCAGAATACGTATGAAAAATCAGAATTTTTGTATCATTAGTGACATGGACCTTAAAAACTAATAAAAAAGAGAACTATATGTGTATTAAATAACTAAATGTAACACATCTAAGGGGCGCCCTGCAGTGTACGTTGGTATCTGAGCTCTTATCAGTGTACACCAACCTGCACTATCTATCATTACTCTACAAGTTTGACAGGTTCCATAATCATAGAGTAATAAATCTATAACCCCTGACAGCGTCGACCATTACCTGCCATTGTTTAACCATAACACATTATGTAATCGTCTGCATCAGCAGCTGGCTCTGCATCTGACATGAAAAACACAGTCGGCCTCTGCAACTTCTAAATCCCTCTCTGCTCACTCTGATCCTTGCATATAGATTGAACATTAAGATACCAAGTTGCGGCCTTGTAAAGAACAAGGGAGGAGGGAGGAGGAAGTGTGTGTGTGTGTGTGTATGTGTGTGTGAGTGAGGGAGGATGGAGTGTAGGGGGGTGGCTAAGGGGAGGAAGGGAGAGTGGTTGATTGCGCCCTGGTTCCCGAGTTGTGTGGCTGGAACATTGGTATGGGTTCTGGCCGCCTTGGATGGCCAGTGCCCCGCAGGGTCGGTGGCTGCCGATCTTGGCCTGCAGGGGTCTGTACCCTGTGAACGTGGGGGGCTCTGGGTGGGCAGAGATGATCCCTTCCTTCCAGATGCTGATTTGGGACACACCTTATATATTTTTATAATAGCTTTGGGACATCAAGATTCAAGAATTCTGCTATCCTGATAGGTAGCTGCGAGTTTAACTGGTTAACATATAATAGATTTAAGCTGATGCTATTCTGTGCTACTGATTCCATATTGTGAAGTGAGTATTTCAAATGGGACAAAGTTTATATTTGCTATTATATGTTTTAACTGTTTTATTCCTTTATTTTTCCATTGAGCGGAGTTAATAATTTTTTAATGAATTTGATTGTGTGGGGGAGAGATGTTGGTGGGTTCTTGAGGAAAAGAGATATATCATCAGCATAAAGACATGTTTTTGTTTTTTTTGTTTGTTTTTTTTTGTATAGATTCCTTTAATTTCTTTATTTTTGTTTTATGGTAGCTGCTAAGGGTTCAATAAAAACTGCAAAAAGTGAGGGCGAATGTGGGAAGCCCTACTTGGTGCCTAACTTCAAACAGAAGCTTGGAGTAGTTTTTTATGCAATATAGTGAGAAAAGATTAAAGCACATACCAACAAGTCAGTAGAGCCACAGAGTGATGTTCGGGTCGCAATACAGCTGTCTCTTAATAAATTACTCATCCACTGCAATGACAGTATGAGCGCCTTTGGCGATGGGTTTCTTCCTGATGGGAGGACTCTTCAACTCAAACTGGTCGTTTACACCGAAGTTCGTCCCCTTCAGGTCGCAGCCCTGGTTCTTCACCTGCTCCGTCTGTCTGAAGTTGATGACATTCACTGCAATGGGTCTTGGTCTTCTGGCCCCAGGGTTCCTCCCACCCAGACAAGATTTTTTTTCACTGTTTCCTCCAGGAGTTCAGGTGAGTTTGGTTGAAGTTTTTCACCATGGTATTGGGGTCCTCCTCCGTCTGTTCTGGGATCCCTGCAAATACCAGATTCTCTCTCATGCTCCACGCCTGTAGATTGAGGAAAATAAGAAGATAAAAGAAACAGTGATCAAAGAGTTGGGTCAACCCTTCGGTGAGGTATTTTACCGATTCATTGAGGCTGGTATTCTATGCAGCCAGGGCTTCCACTGCTTCTGGCAGATGCCTGTGACTTCAGCTCTTGCTGGAGCGATTTGCAGCCGAGTGTGAAGTGGCTGGGATAAGAATCAGTACCGCCAAATCTAAGATCATGGTCCTCATCCGGAAAAGGGTGGAGTGTTTTCTCGGGTCCTGCCCCAAGTGAAGGGGCAGGACCTTGTTCACGACTGAAGGAAGGCTGTAGCAGAAGATCAACAGGCGGATCGGTGTGGCATCTGCAGTGATGTGGCCCCTGCATTGGTCTCAGTGTTTGTAAAGAATGAGCTGAGCCAAAATCCAAAGCTCTCGATTTACCGGTTGATCAACGTTCCTACCCTTACCTATGGCCACGAGCTGTGGTGTAGTGACCGAAAAAATGAGATTGCATATAAAAGTGGCCGAAATGAGATTTCTCTACAGGGTGGCCGGTCTCTCCCTTAGAAATAGGGTGAGAAGCGTGATGATCCGGGAGAGGGTCAGAGTATAGTAAATTGATCATCTAATGTAAAAAAGAGAAGAAAAACCCAAGTGAGTTTTGGTTTGCTCATTCTGTTGCTACACTACAGTAAAAACAGGCATACTTCAGGCATAGTCGCGAATGGTAATAATCATGATTAATCATGATTAATTAATTTGTAAGCTGTGATTAATCTGATAATCAAACAGCCCTAATATATATATATGTATAGATATGTGTGTGTGAATGTGGGTGTGTGTGTGTATGTATGTATATATATATATATATATAACATTTTTTAATGTACATATACATATACTGTATGACAATATTTGAGTTTCTTTCAAGTCTAATAATATTTTTGGCCAAACACACGTAGAATTACTCTATTGTTTCTGAATGAACATGGGGCTTTTTTTTCTTGCTGTTGTTGACCCCTGTTTTCAGATAAGCACATGTTTGCACAGCTGGGTGATGTGTTTAACCCAGTGGTTCATTAGCAGGTTAATTTAGAAAGCAGATGGAGACCTTGGTTCTGATCTGGGGGGAGCACCTCGGCTGTGTTAAGATTGTGGAGTCTGTTTCTTTCTTTTTCTTTAGTGCCACTGCTGTTATTTGTAAACTTGGTACTGAGTACTAGCTGGTTGTTGGGACCTAGATGTTATAGCAGAGGGTGTGACGCCCTGGCTTATATGGAGACTGACTTGGCCACTGGATTCTGAATCCCACTGGATTCTGAATGGATGATTTCTTTTTATCTGAGCTCCTGGGTTATAAAAGACCTTGAGCATAATGTGCTCTATCTCCTCATCTTGCATGTAGCTCCCTACTGGTGTGCTGTTTGGTTTGGCCACACTAACTGCATCCAGATCCACACCACTGATACTGCTTCATGCTACACATTTATAGACATAGTTTATATTTTTTTGTTAATACTCCAATGCCCTCCACAGTCACCAGATCTCAGTCTAATAGAGAAAGATGTTCTGTACATTATAAAGTGGCTGATGAGTGTCATATTAAAAAGATTGCTGTAGATATCCCCTTTGCTGATACTGTCATTTAATCCAAAGCATGGTCATGTGGTGTATGTGCATTCATGCAGACATGGAGGATAATTACACTGATGAATATGTGGCCTCTAGTGGTTGTGAGTGCTACTGCATGTCACAGCTGCATTATATGTATTTTGCAGTAGCCATGATCTTTTTCTAACGATGACCAAGTGATATTACAACCTGTAATGAACCAGGAACCAACTAAGTTGTTTGCTCCAAGATATACAAGGTTTCTATTGGCAACTAAGCTAAGCAAAGCTAATAAACTAGCAAGTTATGTCATTATGGTTAGGTTGTGACATTAAATAAAATGGTTGGCAACATTTAACTAAAACATACGAGTAAAAACAGTCTTTGACTAGTCAAAATGCGTACAGTTAACCTATAAGGATTAAGTTAAACTATTAAATAAGACAGGAGTCACAAATGCTAGCTATCTGTGCTAGCTAACAATTTGCCAACAGTTCGAAAGATCATTAACTTGTTTTTTAAAGCTCTTTGTTGTTCAAAATAGTAAACAATGTAGTACACAAAAATGATTGGGGAAAGTCCAAAGAAAATTCAAGTTTCAGGCACTATTGTGACAGAGTTAAAATACTTTGCTTGCTAATTTAATTATTTTTAGATAAACTATGATTTAGGCAGGGGTCTGCAATCTTTACAGTCCAAAGAGTCATTTATCCCTCAGTCCAGCTAAATAAAATTTATTTAGAGCCACAAATGTTACAACACTTTTTGAAAAGACAACTTATTATTTTTGATAAATGTCTACTATAGGAAATCTGACATTTTTGGAGAACTGCATTTTTATTTCTATTGTAAGGTTTTAAAAATAAAGAAAAAACAACACTTTTTATAATAGAGAGACTTTCTTCTATGGGATGTAGATAAATGTACAAAATTATCTAAAAAAATCCCTGCATGTGTTGTTATATCTGTACTTAAAGACATTAATTCTTTAGCAGTTTTATCCATGTGCATTTCTGTTCAACTTGTTGTTACTGAAACTCTGAAACAGAGTGATTAGTCTGATGGATAGTTTTCATACTGTACTTCTAGGTGAGTTTCTGATGGAAATGCTGAGTTTCAGGCTTGAACATTCACTAAAATGAATGAAAATATATTGTGTTAACATAATCAATATAAAATCCAAATAACAAAAAGATCCACTTTAAAATTGGGACATGAATCCATCCATGAGTTAAACAATCCACCAAAACATAAAGAGCAAGATCCATAAAAATGATCACTCATGCACAATTCAAGCATTTATTTGTTATGTAAATAACAAAAGAGAAAGAAATAGAATCCAATGCAGAACTTTGGGATGTTGTTGTGTGTTCTGGTTAAAGTTTAACCTGCCCTCAGGAGTTTTCCCATTACATGTTGATGAAGGCGGCACCTTTATTGGTCAATGATGAAACAACAGGAAGAACAAGATCGTTTCATGAACATGCACACAAAAACAGCATGTTGGGGGTTCAATTAAAGGCTAAATCAATATTCAACCGATGGTTCACACAAATTAGATGCTAATTACAACTAACAATAACTCTTATTATGGACACAATCATTTAGATACTAAATAAATGAAAAATCTAAATGAAAAGACTCCAACTCAACAGATGGGAGGATTTACTTGGTTTTTCTGCCTTTTTTTAAAAATACAAAATTAAACACTGTGGAAGAGTGCAGCACAGACAGAAGAGAATAATGGGAATGAACTGCCGTAAAGAAGATATTATCTGTCTTCTGCAAGAGAATATCAGCTGCTTCTCATGAGAACATCACATTTAATCAATCAAAATGAAGGAAAACCTAAGGTTAATGTCTGAGCATAAATTAATCAATATTCATTCTCAATACATGAAGTCTGTCTTAGTAATTGATAAGGTTTTACATTCCTTCGTTGATTTTTTTCATTGTGAAAAACTTTAGGTGATTGCAAATGTTATTTGAAGAAAATGTGTTGTTAACTTAAAGTAGCATTTTGTAAGTTTCTGACCTTAAAATGATGTGTTTCATTTATCATGTAATTCCTAGAGCCATCGTCCCCAGGCTAAAAACTACACTTCAAAATGTTTGTTCTGGGATAGATGAAACCCAAGAGGATATTCTTGGAGGAAGAGAGGAAAAGAAAGAGAAAGTAACAGAAAAAGAGAGAGGACAATAGTCAGTATTGGGCTGGATTTTACTGGTTGGAGAGAGCTCAGAGAAGAGACAGGATGCAAGATAGATGCTGAATTAGCCTCCTTACAGTGCTGATCAGTGTGGCTTTAAAATATATGTGAGAATGTTTCTCTAATATTGCATCTGTGCTGTTTTAATATGTTTAAGTAGCAGTTTTGCACAAACGTACTTATGCTGTACAATGATGGTAAAGTCCAACAATATTTATTTAGGAAGACAAACAGATCTCTCTCTCCCTCCAAGTGCCTTGATTCTCTAACCGGAATCATAATCTGCCACCTTAACCAGTAATTCTATTCTCTGAGGCTCACCCTCAAACAGTATATATATATATATATATATATATATATATATATATATGTATATATGAAAGGTATGGAAACTATTTATTAATGGATTTAGAAATCATTTATATGTTTGCATCCAATCAGCTTTTAAATGCATCTCTGGCGTCAAATACTAGATTTATATGTTAAACATATATAAAAGTAAATTTCCTTTTGCAGCCTATTTGTGCCTCTAAAATGTTTAAAATTAAATCTCCCAAGTTTTCTGGAAACTGGAGTTCCAGATTAATGATGGTTAACCATTTTTTAAAAAAAGGTACATTTCATGTGTCAATAATCAATAAATGTGGAATTTCAGGACTTCATATAATACAACCACACCTGGATAAGAAAAAACGACCAGATGGAGAAAATATATATCTAAAGTGATAGTTCATTTTGACATTTAGAACTGGTAATATAGAAAAGAATCAAAGGTAGTAAAAATATTAATATTTAATTTATATTTAGTATTTCATAATATTTATATAATTATTTTTTTAAAGTATGTTCAAATTAAATATTATTATTATTATTATTATTATTATTATTATTATTATTACTTTATTTGAACATATTTTAAAAAAATATTTCATTCGTTCAAAATATGTCCCAAAAAAATTTTCAGTCATAAAAATAATATTTATTTTATGTGACCACAGTCAGATGACAGATTCATTCCAGCAGGTTGTTGGTTATTTTGTGTTTTGTATCACTTCGGTATTCAGTAAGTATAGGGGAGAGGAAATGTGTGTGTGTGCGAGTGTGTACATGTGTGAGTGGGTTCGGAGGGGCGGGGGCTGATCGTTGGGACAGGAGTCTTTAAAAGAGACCGGATCTGCAGCAACGCAGCTCAGAAAAGAATCCGGGCTGCTTTTGCGACACCTGAGAATATCTATCTATATTTTCCTCCCTCTCTCTTGGCTTTTCTACGTTCTTTGTGGTCAAACCCAGCGGAGCATCAAAGAGTTTTGACTGCCACAATTTCCACTGGTGACGGTTACGCACTGGCGGGCAGGCACCTCCGTGCGCCCGGAGGAGAGGTGGCCACCATGCTCTTCACCTCGGAGAGCTCCTGCAACATCTCGGGCAACAACTTCTCCGAAGGATTTGGTATGTATCAGCAGCTGGAAAGCGGGGCCACGGCGGCTGCTGGGAACATCAGCAAGAGGAGAAACTACACCGACCCGTTTGGACGGAACGAGGAGGTTGCCAAGATCGAGATCACCGTCCTGAGTCTTGCTTTCCTCGCAGCAGTAGTCGGAAACGTCAGCGTGCTCTTGGCCATGTACAGAACCCGTCGGAAACTGTCGCGGATGCACCTGTTCATGAAGCACCTGAGCCTGGCTGACCTGGTGGTTGCCTTCTTCCAGGTGCTGCCGCAGCTCTGCTGGGAGATCACCTTCCGCTTCTACGGTCCGGACTTCTTGTGCCGCATCGTGAAGCACCTTCAAGTCCTGGGCATGTTCGCCTCCACCTACATGATGGTGATGATGACCCTGGACCGCTATATCGCTATCTGCCACCCACTGCAGACGCTCCAGCAGCCCACGCTGCGGGCGTACTTCATGATCGGCTCCACGTGGGCGTGCAGCCTGGTCCTCAGCACCCCGCAGTACTTCATCTTCTCCCTGAGCGAGGTTAGCCCTGGCTCGGCCGTCTACGACTGCTGGGGACACTTTGTGGAACCATGGGGTCTTCGCGCATACATCACCTGGATCACAGCGGGGATCTTCTTGGTGCCCGTGGTCGTGCTGGTGTTCTGTTACGGATTTATATGTCGCACCATCTGGAGGAATCTCAAATACAAGACCAAGAGGAAGAGAGCAGAAGCGGTGGCGGAGGCCACCAAGAACGCGATTCTGGGCAGGAATTCGGTCAGCAGCGTCAGCTCCATCTCTCGCGCCAAATTACGCACGGTCAAGATGACTTTCGTGATCGTGGTGGCGTACGTGGTTTGCTGGGCGCCTTTCTTCACCGTGCAGATGTGGTCTGTTTGGGACGAGACTTTCTCCTGGGACGGTAAGTCATCTGCTCCTCTAACATTTATATTATTCAACCAGAACAGATCATCAAGTTGCTCTTTGGAGTCCTTCAAAATGCAACTGCATTTTCAGCACCTCTTTAACTAATGGACCCCATGGAAATCAAATCTGTAGGTTTAAAAATAAAATAAATACATCATAAATATTTAAAGACGTCCAAGTTGTCAGAAGTTAAGCCACAGAAATATTTCCACACTGTAAAAAATATGAACTGAAGTTACTCAATAAAATTATGGCAACAAAGTGACACTTGATATAATTGAGTAATTTTAATTGCCTACATTTTGATTAGAATATATTGAACTAATGAACTAAATTTAAATGAAAATTTAAATAAAAAAAATTAAGTACATGCATAACAGAATATAAACAAATGTGTTGGATTTAGCTACTCCATGTCAAAATGGGAGTAAAAGTTGCTTGATTTAATTAAAAATGTTACATAAAATCTACTTAGTATTCATGCACAATTACAGTGAATTCACTAAAAATCTCAGACAAATTCATTAAAATTCACTATATATGGAGAAAAGATTATTTTACTACTTAATTTGTTGGGGAATTTTAAATTGCATTTACTCAATTTCCGAACAAACTTCACAAATAATCACTGAAATTGTAGAGAAAATCAAATTAAATTTAGTTACCCAAGTAAAATTAATAATGCTTACAAGACATCTATTGAAAACATTAGTTGATTGAAATGTTTAAAATAAATTATATTTACTGACAAATAGCTTTCACTAGATAAATTCAACTCATTTATTTATTTATTAATTTTTTGTCTCTTTGTTGCAGTAATTTTCTTCAGTATAATTTACCCAACATCTCTTCGTGGTTCCAGTTAGTTTCACCTGGGCCAACAGATTGTCACACATAAATAGTGCACAGGGAAAACATTTATTCTGTCAACAACATTTAAAAATGTAACCCCCCCCCACACACACACACACACACACACACACACCACCACCAAAAAAAAAAAGAAGAAAAAAAAAAAAAAAGAAAAACGTATGAATGAATACATTTCTGTAGTTGCAAGGCCAGAATGTACTACTTGGGCTTAGTGGTGAACAACATTACAAACTAAGTTTGAACCCAACACCACTTGGACTACAGCCAACTGTATTTTTATAAAACTTTGTCTGGAAAACTGTAAATTTGATGACATAAGTGTTATAATAAGCGTTAGTGACAATGTTACTGAACATGTAATAAAAAAAAACAAACCAAAAAGCTAAAAAAGTAACACTTCTCAGTGAATGCCACAATGAAAGACATTAAAAACAAAAGAAAATCACAAATTCAGCCTGTCAAACAACAGGGGCCACCTGGGTGGGGTCCAGACTAAAAGAGAGCCATTAAATGAAGCATCAAAGGTAGTCACATAACATTATGGAGAGTGACCTCTCTTGCCTTTCACTCTGTAAGGGTCCATGTTTAACTCACAAACTTAATCTTGAGGCTGTTCACTTTTGGGGACAGCCTTGCACAATCCAGTTCAAGGAAAAGTTTCTGGAATACTTCGAAAGTGTACCTCAGTTCTTTGGGGTGGGCAAGGTCAACTGCATACGTCAATCCAACAAGCATGGCACAAGCCCCAGGAACATTAACCAGAGCAGCAAGAACTCTCACCCCCTCTACCACGATACCAACACCATCACAGTCCTCTGACAGTTTGATCTTCATTTTGTAGATTTTCATTCTTTGTCCAACGAGGTTTTGAGCCACAGTGTCTCCATCAGCATCCTAAAACAACAAAAACAGTACTTCACTTTCACACCAAAGGAACATTACACAAATCAATAGCTCTCAATCCCAGTGAACCTTTAGAAAAAAAGAAAAACTAAGAACCACAATGGTTTTAGTTTCAGAACACAAAATAGGCTATCTCTAAAAAGTCTTACTTACAGCTGCGGGACAGAGAAAGAGGCTCGTTAATGTCAAATGTGCTGGTTAGTTAAATCAAGTTGAGATGCAAATATACTAAAAACAAGTCCTATTTCTGAAGAGATCCTTAAAAAACCTTTACTTTTAAATGAGAATCCATTTTAAATTGTCACATTGGACATGCAGTATGTTACATGGACAGGGCATTGACAAAGAATATCTGGGGGTCACGAAGTGTCTGAAGGATGTTTTGTCATGGACATGTCAAACATTATTCAGACATTGTGGAGAAGAAATATCTGAGGATTGAGATCGGTTCCCGCAAATGCCACTGTGTCCCATCAAACTGGTATATGGGGAAATTGTGGGTGAGGTGAAGGCATCCGATTCCTTGATGCATTATTTCCCAAGTAGTTTTCGGACAGGCAGAGGGTTGTGTTGGAAAAATATTATAGTTGTAATTTAGCATTCAAAACATACCAGTCTGAGGAAAGGGTGCATGGCAGAATATAACATTTTTCTCTTTTAACAATTTCTTCAACTTACTTTAAACTGCTTGAAGAGTTGATCAGTATGTTCTCCAAGGTACACCATCAGGCACTGAACAACAAGATCTCTGGTAAAATAGATGCTTGGATTGCTTGGTGCCTGAAAAGACAAGAATAATCACCATTCTCTGGTAGGGCTGGGCGATATGGCCTAAAAATAAAATCTCCGATTTTTTATAACTAAATCCGATTTCCGATTTTAATCAATTTTTTTCTTTTCTTTTACAAAACATAAATAAACTTATGAAAAACATTTGTTTATATTGATGAATGCCAGCAAAAA
>JBAFTB010000026.1:6304720-6330948 GCA_037177355.1 Melanotaenia trifasciata | reverse complement strand
GATAGATAGATAGATAGATAGATAGATAGATAGATAGATAGATAGATAGATAGATAGATAGATAGATAGATATTAAATTATTTTACAATTTGAAGCAATAACGCTCTTAGCTAAACATCTGATGGAAGAAATAAATGTCCGCTGCTCTCTGTGGGTTGAGCAAATGATGACGCTGCAGAGTTCTTCCGGAAGTGACCGAACGGAGCCGAGCAGAGCCGAAGTCACGGCGACAGGAGCAACGCCAAGAAGCTAAACCGTTAGAGAAAAATAGGTGGATATTTTACCGTTTATTAACTAGTAAACACGTTAAAAAAAATAAATAAAGACCAACAGGGATGGCGGCGCTAAGCAGCTGGGAATTGTGTGTCAAGTATGCACTCTTCTTGTTCAATTTCGTCCTCTGGGTGAGTGAAAATCCAAATATATTTGTGGTTTTGTTAGTAAAATACATTAGTAAAACATTTTAAGGCTATTTAATGGTGTAAAAAGTTATAATTTAAAATAAGGCTGTAATACCATAGTAAACATTTTTTCGGACTATTAATGGCATAAAAAGTTGTCATTTTAAACTGTTATTTTAAACAGGTTATGCCAGCAGATGATTACTAATAAATCTTTGAAGAGCAAAGATGGTCCGAGGTCTTCCGTTTGTCAACAAAAATATTAAAAAAATCTTTAAATATTATGAAACAGTTTTCCTCAAAGGCAGTTTAGAAGGGGTTTGCATATTATAAAGCAATTCATGCAATCTGGAGAAGTTTCACTGCTAAAGGGACAGTGATCAAGCCGAAGCTGCGCAGCCATGCAGTGTAATCCCTCAGAGAGCTCTGCATCAACAACCAGTCAATAACTGATGTTCATCATTAACTATGTCAGCTGCAATAGATGTCCCCTTTCAGCTTGTCAGTATTGAGCTTTTTCTTGTATGTGATGTGACAAATCAAAACAAACTACTAATAAATCATTTAGCTGATAGCAATTTGAGTATGTTAATGTTGAACAAATTGGACAGCTTTACTGCTTTGTATGTGTGGCATGCTTCACTTTTTTTGTCTTTTAGAAATGAGCTGAACACTGTCCCTTGTGGTTATTCTCCTTTGTTACTGTTCTCTTTTGCTACTTCCTGGTCAAATCCTGGGGTGTGAACTATGAAGCATGCTCACCTGAGCAGGTTCAAATTCGCCTGAACGTGTAATACAGGAATAATTTCACTCTCATTTACATCATATGGGTAGCAAATAAACAAACAGTTTTTCATCTGTGGTTGCTGTTACAACCAATCAGTCAGCTCACTCACAGACTGATATGACAGACCTGATGATTCAAGTGGAAAATAAAAACTCGACCTTGGATGATAATGTCCACTGTGCTAAAAATAGAAAATAGAAAAACGGATGTTCACCAAAACTGCCTGAAAGGCAGACTGTTGGTTTGGCATTTAAGTGCCCTCAGCTTCACCTTCCACCTGGATTACCTGGGTAAACTTGTTTTAGGTTAGCTAAAAACTTGTTTAAAATAGTCAAAACTGTTGGAAAAGTGGAGAAATAAAGACAAGAAAAGATGAAGAGAATGTGCCATACAGAGATAAATGAATTCATGCTGCCAGGAAACAAGATAAACAGCATGCTGGACGAGATAACTAACCCTGATGCACTACGCTCAAACACCAACGTATATTATCTTGGGGGTCATGGGTTGGGAACCACTACGTTAGAGTAATGTTGGGTTGTTAAAAGGAGTATTCTTTAACCCACCATGATCATTTTTAAACCCTAACAAAGTGAAGCAACTGGCTAGACCCAACCTGGAAGTGACTGAGTTTTGTTGTTGAAGTCACTCATTGGCCGTTTTTCAACACTGTCATTGTGTACTTGTGAAACATCATCAGTCAAAAACCAAGTACTGTCTAATTCAAAGTACGCATCAAGACAAATACCGGAGGATGAAATATGGGGTGAGTTGTGTGAACCTTTAGGGTAGCCTACTATCCCTGAATGCAATGAGGCACAAACAGAAAGATAGAGAAGGTCCATATCTTTTAAGTTCTGTTTTGAAATATTACTTTTTAAATTTTCATGTAATGTGGGCTTTAATAATTTTTATTGTATCGTAGCGTATCCGCCTTCTTAGCAGCAGCAGCAGTTTCAAGGACTGCTTGGTCCATTTTTCAAATTTCTGTTTTTGCACAAACAATACGTTTTTCTGCAGCAGCGACATCAAGTACACTGCCGTTCCAAATGCAGGATGAGTGTACTCAGAAGTTTGTACTTCTGAGTCAAACTTGTAAAGTCCACACTTGGTGTGCTTGGTTTTGATAAACAACCAGTGTGTGTGTTTCCATGCAAGCAATGAAGATGATGGTTGTGTTGTAAAAAGAATGTATTTTAACCCTAATACACCTTCTACACAAACAGGAAGGGACTAAAGTATTTTTGGTAAAGATTTGTTCTGTTATTATCTGGATGTAAGTCAGAAGTTCCTGCATCCACATTTCCTCTGACCTCTCCTGGACTGTAAACACTTCACACCCTGTGAAGAAGGCCCGACAACGACTCTTCTTTCTCAGGAAGCTTAAGCAGACGGAACTCTCTTCTCAGCTGCTAGTGAACTTTTACAGAGCCACCATTGAGAGCAACCCGTGTCTCAGTGTGACGGTGTGGTATGGCAGCTGCACAGACCAGGACAAGAGGAACTTAGCCAGGGTGTTGAGGACAGCTCAGGGCATTGTGGACTGTCGTCTACCAGATATGGACTTCATCAACACCACTATGCACCACCAAATTGTTTGTACCACTTCCATCAGGTAGTGGTACAATGCATTAAAACCATGGAAATAAAACCACCACAAAAATGAATTTCTCTTAGATGGACTTGTACCCAGCACATGATGGGATGAAGGATTTTAAGTGTTTGTCTGCCTGCTTAAGAAAAGTTTACTTCCTCCCTGATGGCATGAAACAAAACTCTAAAGGGCCATCCCCATGGTGCCAAATTGCAGTAAAACCTTAAAAGTATTTTAGCAACCAGGTACTGAGGTGGATAGGTCTGAGACCTCTACCGTCTGTGGTACTGTGGGGACAGCGTAGCTGCACCAGTAGAGGACATGACGTCAGTGTGATGAACATGCACCAAACACAACAGCAATAATGAATCCGTTTTTTTGTTTTGTAGTCCAGCGTTACTCGAAGAAGAAGCTCGCCTTCTTCATCCGTCCAAACAAATGTTTCTCTTTTGCTTCGCACTGAATCCTCAGCCACCTTCTCTTCTCTTCTTCCATGTGAACTTCCCGCAACACGCAGTGAGCCTTAGCGCCCCCCACAGCCTTGTAGTGTGTACTACAGCAGTTTGGTGGGGATGGGGAAGACTTTCTCCCAGTTTACACCAACATTTTCACACCTGAACCGGCTTCGGCACCGTGTGGACATAGCCTCAGAGACAACTTCTTCCCCAGAGCTGTGAAAGCAATAACCCCCCTGTAGTTCAACACTTACCCACCCTCCCAACACACACACACACACCAATACACATTGAAGATTCACACCTTCTCAGACACACACACACAGAGACCTCCATCCTTGCATTCGGATGCACTTTATCCTCCCTGTAAATATTATTGTCTGCTGCAAATTCTCTCATTTTCTGTAAATATGGAGGTGTTTTTATGTCCTTTATATCTTTATTTTTTACTTATGTGTGCCTGTTATATTATAAAGACACTTAAGAATGACTTCATCTCTCATGTGGAAACACTGTCACTTATGTCACTTTTTAGGGTCATACTTTATCAGAGGCTTGAGCAAACCTCATATGGTTGTATTAATTAATGATCCTGAAAGTTAGTATGGAAAATCTCGATGTACAAGCCCAGCTCTGTTTATAGTAAGAAGATGCCAGCATCTTTATCTAAACTGTTGACCAACAAGTTGAAGCTTTTTGATTGATTTCTGTACATGATGACTTTATGACGGGATGTTTGTCGGGCTGCACTAGTACAGAAAAATTCTAGCAAGGAACATTAAAGAGCCCATTGTTTCGTTGAAGCTCAGCCTTTTGTTTTGGCTTCAAATGCAGAAGGACAGCTTAAAGCGGTCTGATGGATCCTTCCTCACTTACATGAATGATTCAGCTCATTGTCCTGCAGCTAGATAGATGGAGCAGAGGTTATAGGTTCAAACTCCAGAGAAACATCCTCTGCTGCTCCACAGGATATTAAACTCTTTTACATATTAAACAGTCGATGTACTCTTTAATCTCATGCCTAAAATTAAAAATATCCCCATTTTATCTTTTAAAAATGAGTAGAAATACTTAATTAGGAGCTAATCAATATTTTCTGGCTTTAGTTTAAAAGACTTTTGTGTTTTCAGATCTCCTGTTGCCTCTAAATGTTTGCTACTAGATTAATCTCGTCGTCATGACTCACTAAATGACACTTTGTCACAGAAGGCGTTTTCAAACAGAAGCAGAGAGGAGAAATGAGCAGTAAAAGACAGGCAGAGAGAGACGGTGCAGGCTCCAGCAGTTCGGAAACAAAGCTGGTTTTGTTGGTTTCACTGGGTCCACTGGGAATGGAGAGCAGCTCCAGTTACCCCAGCCAACAGCAGTGAGCCTCATCCTGGAAGGTGTGTGTGAATACACCTGTGCAACAACCTGAATGTTGAAATAATTTTACGTTTACCTGCACCGTCGCAGGCAGAAACAGAAAGATTCATGTCATCACTCTGTCAGGCTCAGAAATTGATCTTTTTCTGGAAAGATCTTTTCCCTTATTTTCAGGATGTTTCAGGGACATGGTCCATTATTTCTGATCCTCGGGCCGTATTTTACCCACATTTATCTAGAATGATGCTGACTGCTGGTGTAGAAAAATTACCAAGAGTCTGGAACGAGTAAAAGTATACACTGCTTGGTAAAGAAGTGAGATGTGTTACCTTGATTTAATTAGTTTTCAAAATGATGGCAACACATTATGAATCCCTGTTCAGCCCTGCTAACCTCTGTCACTGGGAAATATTTTTTAATCACGGAATAGCTTAATTAACATAAAAATATCTTTTTTAAATATAATTTTTAAATGACTCTTCATGACCTATTTATGTACCTTTCTAGAGAAGATTTATATATTTTTTTAACAAATTACGGTGCAGTTGTCGCGATCTTTTACTTTACTTTAAGTGGTCTTTTTTTAATAAAGTCATTCAATTCCTCAGCCAAACAAAACAGTCAATACAACATAAATGAAACTTGGGTGAAAATGATTTAACTAGAGTTTTCAACACATAACAAACAACTTAGCAAACAACAAGTTTTAAGTTGGGTCTTTAGTCTGTTTGTTACTGGCAGCATGTCCCGAAGACACAGTTTGTTCCAAATTCATCTCTGAAAAACAGCAAAGATCAGACAGTTTGACGGAAAATAGGATTTTAGGTGATTCCCAAAGAGATAAGATCCTTTATAGATCCCACGGTGGAGAAATTTCACTGATGTTAGCAAGAGCTGTCAGCTGAGAACTTGACAGATATCAGCATGGTGGCAGAAATTGGACAAGTGGAGGACAGAATAAGAGTAAGGACTGAAAGTCTACAGGGAGAAAACAACATAAGTCACATGACACAAGAACTAAACTGAAAATCAGTGGCAACATGTCTGATGGAAGAATGAATCCTTCCCAGATCCTGGACCTCAACATCATCGAAGCAGTGTGGGATTATCTTAGCAAAGAACAGGAAAAATGTGCATGTGGCAGGGTGTGCAGCACAGCAGCTCCAGTACCATCAGCACCACAGACAGTCAGCCTGATGACCTCAACACGTTTTACACCCGCTTTAAGACCTCCACCCCCACACACAGAGAGGATGCTCTCAGACATCTGTACAACAACACCCCCCTCTCCGACACCCGTCGTCTCAGATAAACAAAGCTCTGAGGAGGATCGACCCCCACAAAGCAGCAGGGCCAGACAGCATCCCCGGACGAGCCCTCAGAGCATGTGCCAACGAGCTGACAGACGTTCTCACCTCCAAATTCAACCTCTCCCTCAAGCAGAGAACTGTTCCATCTTACTTTAAGATTACTACCATTGTTCCTCTCTGGTGTCATGGTGTGTGGACAACAACCTCACCCTCAACACGGACAAGACCAAGGAGATGATAGTAGACATGAGGAAGCAAAGGAACCCTCACCAGCCACTGCTTATCCACGGGCTGGAAGTGGAGAGCTTTAAATATCTGTGGGTCCACATCAGCGAGGACCTCACTTGGACACTCAACATCACACAGCTGGTGAAGAGAGCTCAGCAGCGGCTGTGTGGTGTTGAGGAGGCTGAGGAAGTTCGACATGTCACCAAAGTTCCTCAGAAACTTCTATAGGACATCCAGACTCAGAAACTCTTTCTTCCCCTCGGCCACAACAGCTGGAGTCTGAAAAAAAAACAACCTGTACCTGCACACTGACTTTTTTGTCAACCACAGTAACTGCAATATTGTTTACTGTTTACTAGATATTGCACATGCATCTTACCGTTTACCTCATGACAGTCTATTTGCACAGCTAATCATTCATTGTTGAATGTGTCAGTTTATGTAGCACACTGCACATTTATGTACATAGATATTTACTCAGTTTTTTATCTTATCTTTATCTTTTATCTAGTTTTTTTAAAGTTGTTTTTTTTATAGTCTTTTATGGCATTCAGTGTGGACGGCAAAGTAAGAATTTCATTGTTCAGGGAAACTTGTTTCCTTACTGTGCAAATGACAATAAACTCTTTGAATCTTGAATCTTTGAAAAAGGCAGAAACATCCGTGAACCCTGGAGAACAAGACTTCTTGAAGAAATGACATAAAGTTTGTATGAAAGGGGTCAGACTGTGTTGAAGATTTAAAACCAAATATTCACTTTCAAGTCTGTCAGAATTGGCCAAACTTTTTTTTTTGTTTTATATGATTTTTTAAGAATTATTTCCAATTTTATTCAACTTAAAACCCATTCCCAGAACTGTACATGCAAATAATACTCTGATATTATTATTAGCCATTTATTTTTTTTAAAGCCAATCAAAAATGACTAATAAAAAAAAGTGTTGCCCCCAGTTAGATTAATAATTAAGTAATTCAGTGTCCATCATCATCAATCAAATCACAAGTCTGTGTTGGGAATGAACACGATAAGAATTATAAAATGACACTTTAGCTGTGTAATGTGTTCCAGGCTAACACGTTAAGGTTGGTTAGGATCTAGAACAGTGTTTTTTTTACAGTGTTTGGTCTCTGTTCAGGTATTTCAGACCTGATTCGGTTAACTCTTTTCACCTGGTGCTCAGATTTGAACTCTGCAGGGTTTCTGTGGTGTGTACACTGAAGCCAACAGACACTACACCCCCAACCTATCTTGCATTCTCGGCTTTTTCTGCTCCTCTCTCCACCCCCTCCACTTCCTACCAATACCCAGGTGAGCCACCCCGTGGGTGTGGTTCACACACACAAAGAAAAAAATCCTGCAGCCATCCTGTCCTATTCTTCTCCTCATTGAGTCAAAGTAGGACACAGACATTTTCTCCTGAACAAGGTCTAAAAATCTGAAGCTGGGAGCCATGGCGGGAATGCAGTGCATCAAATATCTGGTCTTTGCCTTCAACTTCCTGTTCTGGGTACGTAGAGTCGCCTGGAAAATGCTGTGTGTGGTTGATATTTGGATTCTGACACTGAGCTGCTGTTGAAGTGGTTTTTGGTTAGTTGAAGAAAAGTGACTGAACGCCTCAGTTTGCTTCTGATTGCTGTGTGTGTGTGTGTGTGTGTGTGTGTGTGTGTGTGTGTTCTGGCTTTAACAAGCAGAAATTTAGCAACAGGTGAGTAACTGAGTAAGAAAAATGTCTGCTGTGAGATAAAATGCTGCTTCTTCCAGCCTCATCTAATCTCACAAGTATTTAAATCCTAATCTTTGTTTCTTTTTTAAATCTTTATCTTTTAAAGTGTAATCAGTTAACTCTTGACAGGAGTTTTAATCAAAACAAACTAGTGAAAAATTCTTCTTACATGGGTCTTACATGCTGCTTAATTAAAATATTCTAATTCAATTTAATTTACTTTAATTCTTAACTTTCCTAAGAGGTGTGTCCTAGTTGAGTTTTAAAAAGAACGAATCCCAGCTGTCATCCATCACTGATGACAAACACTTGTTGGTTATTTTCCTGCTTTATATCAAAATAAATTTAATTTTTTTAAGTAGAGTGCTGTCCTTCAGACAAAAGTAAAGGCTTAACTTTCATCCCTCTGATAATTGTTAAACTGGAATAGTCTTAAATGAAATCATGATGGTTGAGGAGGAAATCCTTAATCCTGAATAAACAACATTAAGCAGCGTCTCTCGTTCAACTGTGTTTCTGACCCTTTTTGACCCTTTTTGTCATTGTGTGGGTTTAAAAGGTGATAATAGTTTTTGTAGTAATAGTTTTTGTGTTGTACTGAAAACAATCCATGTTGCTTTCTGTACAAAGATGGATGACATTAAAGAGCCCCTGTTCTTCCTTGGAAGTAGATTTCTGGTGTAGAACAGGATTTTTATGCCTTGTGAAACTGTGGTCTGGTAGGAAACTCTGAACGGGACAAACGAATACTAACAGCAGATAAGTGGCTATGAATTTGCATGTAATCTTCAGGGATCTGCTAATTTCGCCCCTTTTGTGTGTATAAGTTAACATCGTGGAGCTTTGTTTTAGTTTGTTTCTTTTTAAGCAGCAGCACGGTACGTGTTGGGTGTTTCTGTCAGATTAGGAAACATTTTGGACTCCGTCCAGCTGATAGAGGGGAAACTCATCCTGAGATCCACATGGTGTGCTGATGTCAGGGAGACTGGGGTGATGTGGACTTGTGTTCCCTCACCAGCTGAATCCGCAGCCCGACTCCTGATCGTCTGAACCTTTTACAGCAGGTCATGACCTCTGCTGTCTTTCCCACACTTTACTGTCCATGTATGTTGCAGCTACTCGCTGCTATAATTACCCGTTTAAATCAGTGTTTACAATCAACAGCTCTAGGTTTAATCACTGTTTTGACCAGACTGCAGAGTCGGATCAAATGACAACACCATGTGGAGAACCAGAAGCTGCCTCCAAAAATGTCAACATTAGATTAAATAAGCTGCTTTTACTGAGACTCGTCACCGTAAATCAGAGAGTATATTTCCCCACAACCCTCCTGCCTCCAACGAAGTCTGACTTTTATTTAAGGAAGGTTTAGTTCAAGTGATGTAATTTAGGACAAATTGAGTGTTTTGTTGCTCATATGAAGCTGCACAAGCTGAAATCTGAGCCTGTTGGGTAGTTTTATGGTTTCTGTGCAGAGGCTAAAAGCGCTGTTTTTTTTTTTTTTTTAATGTATACAGGTAATGTATTTTAATGTTCATCTTTCCCTCCACACAAACACTTACATTAATAGTAGGACATTAATGCCATTGTCTACTCAGTATTAAGCCACACGGTCACCTGCTTACTGGGTATATGATTAATGTAGTGCTGGTAACAAAAACGTAAACCAAACGAGCCACCTGACTGGGTTAGAGGTATTTGTTTGGATTGTTGCGTGTTTAAATGTGCATGAACAGACACTGTTGCTGACCTCACTCCCTTTTTGTTTGGAAGCATCAGTATAATTTAATTAACGTGTTTCTAAAGGGGAGGTGCAATGAAAAACAGGTTTGTTTTTTTTTTTAATTCCTTATCATTGCACATTCCTGAAGCTAAAACATCCAGCAGTTACAGCTGCATCACTCAAGGCCACAAGCAGGAATTAGTTGTACAGACCTGACATTTACTTGGTTGGTTGAGAAATGTCAGACATATTTGTCATAACGAATCATAATTGCTTCAAACCTAAACAATGCAGTCCTGGGCTGAATAAACACTACCTTCGAGGACTTTTTAAGATGTGTGTGAGCCTCAGTGGTAAGTCAGCGATTCCATAGCATGGTGCTGACAGATTGCGGGTGTGGTGGTGAGTTTTTTTGAGTATGTTGACTCATGAAACCTCCTGTTTACCTTAGGAAATGTTGGGGAAAGGCTGCCAAGAATCAGTGGAATGGGGCCTATTATGTCATTTTAAAAAGGAGTAGATGTAGGAGGGCGGGTTGAGCCTGAAGTGGGTTCAGCTTCAGAGTTGATGCTTTGAATCTGCTGGATAACCATGATAACTGAAACTGAAAACATACCCTGCTCTTGATGAGGTTTAGTTGGATGTAAGGATACTTCTTTTTTTTTCCTTTCTTCCTGATGATGAAGCAGAATGAAGCAGAATCTCTGACACTGGAGTAAAATGCATGTTTATACTGATGTTGCAGCATCACAATACGATGAATTCCTACTGACGGAACATTTAGCCACTTTTGCTTTGTTTCTTTGTACATCTGGATGATATCAAATTATATTATTTCCTCTGAAAAGCTGTTGGTGTGTATTTCTCTCAGCTAGGCCCCTTGTTTCCCTCCATTTGTTCGCAACAAGGTAAACTTCAGTGTTGAACTTCTCATAGTGACCCACTTGGAAGTTTTTGTCTATCAAAAAGGCAAGTAGTATTAAACTAGGGATGGGCTTATTAAGTAGTCTGGCTGTTTATAAAATCCTCTTGATGGTGAGCTAGATGGAGACATCAGTCTGAAGCTAAAATGGCAACACTGGGTTTTATACTGACAGCAGAGAAATGACATCTTGTTTACAACCTGCCATCAGCTGAGGAGAAAAGAAGGAATGTAGATAACCAACATTTTGGACCTGACAAACAAATGCTTCACTTCGTCGTGGTTTTGTGGTTTGAAAACATGTCTGCTCTGTCATCTGCATTAAGACCTGCTTTCCTTTTAAAGTGAGCTTATCATATAAAGTCCAGCTTTACAATTGTAACGTTCATGTGTTGCACCATGAATCCTATCAGGATTTGGTTTAGATTCTGTAGATCTCTTCAAACTATCAGCAGTATCATTGTGTTATACGCAAACTCTTGTAAATTTAGTTGCATCCATCAACATTTAAATCACATCTTCATGGTTGTTTATAAACATTTTTTTTTTTAATAGTTCATTTCATGAATTTTTGTACTAAAATAAATTCCGGTCACCAGACCCGGCGCCATCACAGATCCTTTGTTCTGGAGAGGGCAGGGCAGGAACGACTTCCTGGG
This sequence comes from Melanotaenia trifasciata, assembly GCA_037177355.1. NCBI lineage: Eukaryota > Metazoa > Chordata > Actinopteri > Atheriniformes > Melanotaeniidae > Melanotaenia > Melanotaenia trifasciata. The sequence continues at coordinate 6,319,780 of JBAFTB010000026.1, read as the reverse complement.
TTGTGTTTTGTTGGTCTCGCTTGGGAACCTGTGACTGGAGTGGCATGAATCCTGGAGTTTGGGGCACTCCCTGTAACACAACAGCAGCTGACGTCAGGGTCACGCTGAAGGACGTTAGGGAAGTTATTTAGTCTGCAACAAAGAGCTGGTGTAAACGGTGATTCAGGGTTGCCATGGAGATTGAGTCATTAGGTGGTTTGTTGCTGTGAAAACACACATAATTATTGTTTTTGTCTATAAATGACTCTGTATCTGGGATTCACGCATTCTGCATCAAGATCCATGAATTCACTGTGTTTTCCTTTTTTTTTTTTTTTTTGCTGTGTTGACCACTGTTCAGGTTTCCTGGGTGTGTTGGGTTTTCAGTGTTAAAGAACAAGTTCAACCTCATTCTCCAACTATTAGCTCATGAGTCAACAGATTCTACTATCCTGTCAAGGAGAGTAGTTTATTTCACCATCAGCTGACGGACCCCTGGCTTTAACTCGTCCAGACTGAAAGTCAGATATTTGGGTTTTCTGTTTAGTTGCTGAGTGTTTTTGTACCATGCAAAAGTCTTGATCCGCTATTTATGCTGCATTTCTATTAATTCTTGCATCTTTCAGTGGGTCATTGTACACACTTTGTTTTCTTGGTGATTTTTTATAAATAAAGGAGAAGTAGCTGAAGGGTTTGAATAATACATCTATGTTACTGTCAGAGCTGCAGGCTTATTTGTGCTCACGTTTGTACCCTTTTTGTTAAAACTTTGACTGGGGACTATGGTATATTTAAGTCTGAACAGTAAGCCCACCAGCCGCTACATCACACTGAATCAGTTATTGGTTTTTAGTTCATTTTGGGTTTATTTTTGACTACATGGATGTCAGAAATGCACCTGTGAGCTGTTTTTAGACCTTCATTACACTCAGCTGAGCGGCTGGTAAATAGTGTAAAGATGTCCGCTGTGGTAATGACATCATGTATGTGCAGTGCTGATGGGATGTTGGAATACATTACATTTATGTCTGAGCAACACCTGTTACACCAACAAATTTATGCCTTAAATATTCCTTTTCCTCCCATCTATTGAACCACCGTGAGTCATTCATCAGCTGCCTGCAGGCGACGTCTTTTTATTCATCGTCAGCTTGGATGTGTGGGATGAATGTCACTAAGACTTTTTCTCAATATTTCAAAGATTTTCTTTCTGCTGCCATAATAATCTTCCAGACAAACATTATCTGCTTATATCAACTTATGGGGAACTGCTCTGTCATATATTTTCATGAGCTGTCGATGGAGTCTGAAATCCAGAGTAAAGGTGATGGTGTGACTGCATTCAGGAGTTTAGGAGCTTTTTAGCTAAAGTCAGCTTTACAGTCTGTAGATTTTAACTCATGTTAAACCATTCTGTGGGTTTCAACCACAGCTCAGTTACAGGTCTGTTAACCTCTAACAGGATGTAAACCGGTTATATTAAGCATTAACCACCATGATCTTTCTGTCTTGTTGCAGCTGGCGGGTACTGCAGTGCTGGCTGTCTCACTATGGATGCGTTTTGACAACAGGACCAAAGGACTGTTTGAAGGAGAGGGCTCGCCCTCAACCTTCTTCATTGGTAAAATTTCCACAGTTACACCAATGCCCCCTGTCTCACACGCCCGAGGGCTTTTAAATATAATGTTATGTAATACATCCCAAAAATAGTTGAAACTTTTTTTTACATTTCTTTAAATTTCTGACTTTTAATGATCTTGCAGGACAATTTGTCCTCAGGCTCACACATTTTCTAAATGCTTTAATTAAATTTTTCCATCTTTTACTGTTTTTACAAGAACACATTTTTTTCTACCTAAATGGTCATCAGATGTTAAAAGTTGCAACAAGGACATGATGAATGTACTTTACTCTTATCTAGATCACATTTTGACAGATTGAAGTAAACAGGAAGTGGTTTCATGCACTTTATGAGGCTGTTCTCACTCAAACCAACAGTTGGCTTCATTATTTACTATGAAAACACACACCAGTCTCGCGTCATTTGTCCAGTTTTCCTCCACCCTCCTGTCAGTGGAAAAAAAATCAAGCTCTTCAGAATATGTCGTCTTGATTCCTGCAATCCACATGAAGGAGAGACTGGAGGCAGCGGGAGGAGCTGGTGGAATACGCAGCACCTATGATGTCTAAAGGATTATGCATCGATCCCAGTTGTGACAATGTTTTAATTCACTTTTGATTCCATTTTAATGCTTGTTTCAGTGAAATAATGAAAGGCTGCAGGGAAAAAAAAACCCTGAGGACTCTAAGAAACGTTATTTCAGCAAGCCTCCAACATGTATGTTGTTTCTATAAGTTCATGTTTCTGCTTTGAAAACTTTTCATAATTCTACTTTATATTATCTAGCTTTTTTATTTATATATATATATATATATAAATAAAATAAAATAAACTTTGTAAAGTTGCAGAATGACAAAAGAAAAAAAAAACTTAAAGCAGTTTAAACTTTCCTGCTCAGTGGCTCAAAGTTCACTGGTAAAAAATGTCCCAATAAACCAGCATCTACCTTCAGATTATTACTGTAAGTGAAGTTTATTTATATCCTTCACAGACAATTATCACAAATTTTATAAATGCATAAAACAGAAACATTCAAGTCTACCTAAAGGCTTGTTGGAGTAAAAATGTCTAAGAATATCTGAAAGTTACTGCTTGGAAAGATCAGGCTCATCGAGTCCTCAGTAGATACTGGCACAATAATCAGGATTTTTCCTATGATTGTTTGGACTATTTAGAGTCCAGATTTTTCTTATTTTAATAAATATTTCTAAGATTACTTTTTTTTCTGCTTTGCTGTCTCAGTGACACAGTCTGGAAACTGTGCTGTTCGTGTCTGTTTTGGTCGTGATGCCGACAGTAAAACCAACCTGATGAGAGAATCAGGGCGTACAGAGGGCAGACGAGGCCAGCGCTGGTCCATGGCGAGGTGGCTCGTGGGGGCTCTGCAGAGCCCTTCACACACAGCCGTCATTCTTCGCTGCTGCACAGACACATCTTTGTTTCCTGACGTTTGAGTTCTCTGAGGAACTGCCACAGAAAGACACTCTCCCCTCCCATCTCTTTGTGTTTTGCCTCCACCAAACTGATAAGTGGCGTGGGCAGCAATGCGCAGAAATGACAAACATCTTAAAAACAATGGAGGAGGAATATCTGTGTTGCTGGTGACATCAGCACTATGGTTACAGTAGTTTTATTTTACTCTTTCTAACACAAAGACTTCATCACAGGAGGAAAAGAACAAATCATGGCCGCTCATTGAAATGGCTTTTAGTTTGAAATTCCTCATTTTGACTTGTTGACACGCTGCAGAATGATGGAGTACGTTTAGCTGAATTATTCCTGTAATAGATGCTGAGCTGACATGAGCACACAGCTGTGACACGATAAACAAATAAGTAATGTAAATTTGTGTTCTGTCAGGCAGACAAACATGGAGGCAAATTTTTAGGTCATTATCTGAGGTGTTTTAATGCATCTGTATACACAATCAGACAAGCTGAGATTCTGTTCCGTGTGGACGTGAACTGGATTCAGACCAACTGACGGGGAAGTCTTCTGGACTTGACCAAGTTAATGAAACTAGCATCATGTTGCATTGTTGCACTCTAGATCACGAGTATCAAATGGCATCACTATCCTGCAGGTTTTTGTTGTTTCCCTGCTCCAACGCACCTGATTGAAATCAAATAGATCCCAACAGTTTCTTGTCAGCGTCTTCACAATGACCCATTGAGGCACAGGTGTTTAGTGCAATATGAAGGACACATGAGGTAGATTACTAAAGCACATGAGGTGGACTTATCAAGTTCTTGTCAACCATTTGTTCAGGGTTCTTACTGCTGTTGGGTAAAAGCTGTCCCTGACCTGGTTTGTCCTTGTAGTGATTGCTCTGTACCGCCTGCTTTATGGTAACGGATCAAACGTGGTGACCATGGTGAGAGCAGGCAGCAGGATTGGTGTAGTTCTTCCAGTGTGAGGAGAGGGCAGCAGATCTTTTGGGCTTTGTTTATGACCCTTTGCAGTGACATCCTCTGAGCCACCATGCAGCTGGTGTACCGCACACACATGCAGCTGGTGTACCGCACACACATGCAGTACACCAAGGTGCTCCCAGTAGTGCATCTGTAGAAGGATACCAGCAGCCTCTGGGTGATGTTATTCTTCCTGACCATCCTCAGGAAGAGGAGGCTGCTCAGGAAGAATAATAGACCATTCTACTGAATTGGGTCAAATTCAGTATGAATTTCATCCGGGTTGAATGAGCAAGCTTCAGATGAGGCATTTCCAGCATCAGTTAATTATGCAAATTCAACATTGCGTCAGAGAGGAACCTCCTTTTGTTTCTTCTGTGTAAATTTAGTAATTGTTTCATTTTTTCCTGATGATGCTAGACTGTTGTCATCTCGGCTTAAGAAAATTTTGACTGCGTCCAGTCTTTTTTACTATCCTTCCTACGATAGGTGAACCTGTCATTTTGGTTGTTTGCAGTCTTGTCAAACAGTTTGTGGGAGATACCATGGTCATGGAAACAAGTCTGTTTTTTTTCTGAGTAATCTGGCTGAGACAGCACTTCGAGATGTGTGTTTCTTCTTATATCTTGGGGACTTCTTATAAAAAAAAAACAAGGGTCTCGAAACACTGGGGCACTGCACTGTTAAAGAGCGACTGTGCAACAGAGACAATGAACTTCTGGCGGTTAGCATGAGGCCATATTATCTGCCACAGGAGTTCATGTTTTTGTAATAGCAGTGTAATGCTAATGCGGACATAGTCTCTGACAACCTGTTCACAATCACCAGCATCTGTTCTGCCAACATACACACACACAGTACGTCATCTGTCCCCCCAGAGACAATAAAATACTGGACTTGTTTTATGCCAACACCGAGGAGGCATATTCTGCATTCCCCGTTCGACCTCTAGGGAGAGCTGATCACCATATTATACTTCTCCAGCCTCTGTATAACCCTGTTGTACACAGGCAGGCTGTGGTCCCGCATGAGGTGAGGAAGTGGACAGCTGAGCACAAGGGGGCTCTTGGGGACTGCTTCAACACTACTCTGTGGATGGAGGTCTGCGACCCACATGGGATCTGAAGCCTGAAAACAATCTCAGGCTTCAAAAGGCCCCACTCACAGGCTGAGGGGGACTTGAATTGGGTCAACGAGCTGCATTTCAATAGGTTTGATCGGTTTGATCAAGCACCCATTCCACCCCCTCCATGCAGCTGCATTCAACCACCTTGACTCTAGACAGCCCTCCACAGCCCTTCACACCTCTGGCTCATTCTGCCATCAAAGCACTCCACATCTCCTTGGACTCAGCCCCCTGCCGAGCACAGAGCCCCCCTGCTCACCCCTCTCCTTTACAGCAGCCCAGGTGAGAAAGGAGCTGAGGAGGATCAAGGCACAAAAGCTGCTGGACCAGACTAGATCAGCTCCAGGATCCTGATATTCCTATTCACTAAGTATTGTTTTTGGCAGGACCTTCTCTAACAGTAGCTGTCTGGTGGTAGACAGGGTTTATACTTCAGCTATGCAGGGGCGGGTCTAGAAATGTTCTGATGGGGGGGGGGGGCCAGGCAGAGATAATTTAGAACAACATATAGAAGTACATTACATGCTGCATTTACTGACCACTGGACATTGATGTTTACCCAAAGGAAGGTCATTTAACACTAAATATTTGCAGCATTGGCTCGTTCTGTTGATACAGTAAAAGACGGGTAAATTTCAGGCATAGTGGTGATTAATCATGATTAATTAGTAAGCTGTGATTAATCTGAATAAATTTTAATGTGACAGCGCTTATTTATATAAATGTTAATGTACATATTTATATATTGTACATACTTACCCAGTCGGACCATATACTGTACATATTTGTGTGTGTGTGTGTTCTTTTTTTATATCACCTGGGTGCTTCTACTTACTGTACCTGTACTGTTGCAACAAAGCCATTCCCCCACTGAAGGACTAAAGGTTTTTCTTATATTTGAGTTCTGCTTTACAATTGGCCCCAAATGTCATTGTATGTAATACGACAATAAAGGTCTATATGTCAAAGTCCTTGTACGGTATAAGATAGTTTTTATCAAAAATCCAAGCATTCATTTTATTTAAAAATAACTTGTAAAATGTAAAAATGTAATTTGTTCTGGATTTTTTTTTTCTTTTTAAAGGTTTTGTTGTTTTTCAGCATTGTGTTTGTGTTGCTGTAGGTGTGTACGTCCTGATTGCTGCAGGAGCCCTCATGATGGTTGTGGGATTCCTGGGATGCTGTGGAGCCATCAAAGAGTCTCCGTGCATGCTGGGACTGGTGAGCCTTCTTCTTTCAACCTCTCTGTTTGGATTTTAGTTCGACCAAACACCAAAGTAGAAAACGTGACCAAAGACAGAACAGCTGCAGCTTTTCTATTTGCCCTTTTAGAATCAAACCTCGACTTTTAAAACAAAAATCCCACGTACACTATCAGCAGAAATTTGGATGCACACTGGCTGAATTCATGCAGCCGTTCCTACGTGATGGGCAGTTTAAAAGTGACCCTCTCATTTCCTTGTTTAGTTCTTCCTCTTCCTGCTCCTCATCTTCGCTGCAGAAGTTGCTGCAGGGATCTGGGGACTCTCCAACAGGGAAACGGTATCACACACACATTCAGTATAAATTTGACATTGCTAATCAACACGACCTGGTTTTTAAATTAGCAGTTGTATGTTTTTTTTTGTTGTTTTTTTTGTGTGTCTCTAGGTGGTGGAGGAAATCACAGAGTTTTACAAGCAGACTTATGCCAACTATCAGGACACCAAACAGGAGGCGCTGAAGGAGGCTCTCCGCCTCACCCACTTTGGCGTAAGAACTTGAACCTGAAAACTTGCTTGATTCTTAAAAAAAAAAAAAAAAAAAATCTGAACCAGGATTTCCTCTCTGCAGCTGGACTGCTGTGGTCCTACAGGGATGATGATTGACAGTATCAAAGACATCTGTCCCAAGCAGACTGGGCTGGAGCTCCTTGTCACCACGGTAACGCAGCATAGCAACACACAGCACAGATGCTTCAAAATCCAATCATTTTTGTCTTTTTAAATGTGTAAAAAATAAGTATCTATACATGTCTAGGATTCATGCCCCTGATGAAAAACAAACTATAAAAAAAAAGTTTTCTTTTTGTAGATCAGGGGAAAAACAAAGATCCAAATTTGTAAGTAAAAACTAATTTCTTTTGCAATGACAGAGCTGCCCAGCCGTCATTGACGAGATGTTTAATAGCAGGCTACACATCATCGGTGGAGTCGGCATCGGCATCGGAGTCATCATGGTAAGAGGAGTTAGAAACTAACATCCTGAAAGGAACCTAAAGGGGGAAATTCACATTTTAAAAAAATCTTATCTGTGCAACAAACAGACACAGATAGGTAGAAGTATCTGGTTAGTTTTCCTGTCCTGCATGACCAGAAAAGAGCCAGGGTTTGATTTTTACTGAAGCTTGGGATGTTTTGGTGTGTTTGACAAACCAGGAAGTAAATGATGAAAAGTTGCTGAAAGATGAGATGTTCTGTCAAAGAAACTGTCCCTGAGCTTTTTGTTAATTTCCAACCTGCAGTTGTTACTTAATATCAAGCGTCCTTCCCTGAGGAAATGAATGAAATGTTTACATCTTTAGATGTAAAGAACCGGATTTATTCTCCTCTGTCATGGACCAGGATCAGTGACGCTTGTCTATTGAAATATTTCAACAGCTAATTGGACACTTTTTTAAAAAAAGTTGTCCACTCAACCAGGGTGATTCCATTTCTATGGAAACACTTATAACAGTATGGCTCTGAATTTGCTTTACTGGCGACATGTAAAATGCTAAACTTTGACAGATTTTCTTAGTGATGCGCCCCCCCCATCACCAGATAATTCAGCATCCATCTTGCATCCCGTCTCTTCTCTGAGCTCTCTCCAGTAAAAGTCAGTTGGATGTTGACTCTTGGCAAACGTGGCATAAAATGGGATGCAGCACCCTGAAAGCAAAAGTTGTAAAGTGCAGGTTCTCAGTCTCGGGACGTTGCTGTAGAAACGGACATAATAAATGTCACTATCAAAACAAGTCAAATGCTTCTTTTTCTTTCTTTTTAATAAAGGTCAGAAAATTACATAGTTCTACTTGAGTTGAGCTTTGGTTACAGCTCATCTTTAACTGGATACTGTTCTAAGGAAGTCCAACTCTGCTTCGGTCTGTGGTGACATGATCCCTGTCAGCTTGTTAATACTGGGGTTTTATCAGCAAACTGCAATCACGTCCATTCTGTTATTCTGTTAATTGCTGCTGCTTCTTTTTCTTGTTACTTTTGAGTCTGAACCCGGATCAGCAACTGTGTAGCATTCACAAAACACCAAAGCTGTGTTTTTGTCTCCATCAGGAGAAACAGGCTAATAAACTTAATACAATTGGGAGCTTCTACTGACTAAAGAATTAGATTTAATACAGTTTCAGTCAGACTGACATGTTGTAAAGCTGCAGTTTTAGTTGGGAAAACAACATTTTTCCGTCTTCTGACGTCATAAATGTACTCACTTTTGAGACTTGCAGGAAATTTACTGTGGCTGCAGAATTTATTTTTTTAAGCTTCTGTTTCTGCTTTCAGTTAAAAGAACAGCGTTTTCTGGTTGTTCTCCCACATCTGTCAACAAAAACTCAGATTAATGCAGTTTAAAGGGAGAAACACACTAAAGCTAAATCACTTTGTTCAGTAGATGAGTACAGATGTTCAGCTCAGTTTGTATGAAAATTGCCTCATGTTTAAACCATCCTGTCTTAATGCAACACATGCATGCTCTTAGCATGTCAATGTCTTCATGATATAGGGACAGTTATTTTTGATTTTCTCAAGCATATCAAAAATGTAAAAAGTAGATTTAGTCTCTCAAATGGTGTTCAGTCCGCACTTCTGACTTGCTGAAGGCTGTAAACCAGTGAAGTGCTAAATGTATAAGTTGTATGAAATATTTAAAATGCCTGATTTGGTTGTTCCTGCCTCTTTTTGTGTCTGCAGATCTTTGGGATGATCTTCAGCATGATGCTGTGCTGTGCCATCAACAGGTCCAGGAACTTTGTGTAAACTGGCACCAAAATAAAACCCTCCATCTTTAACTCACATGTCCTCACTTCTACAACCTGCTGCTTTAGAGTAAAAAACCAGTTTACCAGGAACGTCAGCTTGAACCCATACATGATGGCCACATTGACCGGTGACTGTGTGGAGACGCATCCTAACGTTTTCACTCCGGGGGCAGGAGGGGGCTGTAGGGAGGGAGGTTCTTTCTGCTCAACGTAAAATGACCAGGACTTTTTTTTTTTTTTGTTTGTTTTAAGAATCAAATTAAATCTTTTTCATGGCGACAGAAGCGAGCAGACTGTCAGCAGGAACATTTAGGACTCTGCTGCCCTCTAGTGGACGCTCCTGCATTTTGTCCTTTTTGATGCGTTTTTGTTTGTCTCGATATTCACCACGGTTCTGGTTACGCAAGATGCACTAAAAATTTATGAGCTATACTTTAACTGTTAATTAGCAGCTAATTGAATGTTTTATTTTCCGGCTGCTTGTTAGAGGCTTTGATTTTTATGAAGCAGAACTGTGGAGTTTTATGCAAATGTTTTGATGAATGGAGTTCAAATGTCTTTAAGATGCCAAATAAATGACTAATAAACTTAGATTTTTGTTGAATGGAGCATTTTGTTAAGTTTCTTTATGGTGATCAATCAGTCCTGTTTGCTCATAATATAATACTTTTTTTTTTTTTATTCTTCTAGAAAAATTTTAGAAAATCAGTCTTTCATACTTTACAGATTGCATAAATTTAATTAAATTGATGTCTAAGGTTCTTAATTTTCTCATTTTAATTTCCCCAGTCCCTCATATTTTGGCCCTGAAGGTGACGCATGGACTGATATTTAAGCAGTTTGAAATCAAAGTATACACATTTGTGGCCTCATATGGTAAATAATTATTTCTTTGAGCTGCTTCACCCTTTGTTGAGGTCCAAGGGTGGACCTGAAAAGTTCTGCTTTTCTGACTTCCTGATGTTAGCTTCCCTAGCAGCTTCCCACACCATGTTTAATAATCGTCATTAAAAGTAATCATTTTATCTAGACACATTTTTTCTTGAGCAGCATTTGAATTTTTAAAAGTGAATTACCCAAAACATTTAAACATCTAAGCCAAAGATGTTTATAATTTATGGTGTTTGTATAAAAATGGCACCAAAAACATAAAAAAAAAAAGTTTAATTGTTCGTTTACAAAATCCAGAAACTGCATTAAAAACCATTCCTCCCAGTGCTGTGGTTGAGCGGGTGTGTGTGTGTTTAGTCTTCCCAGGCGAAATCAAATGGCTGGAAGTCGTCTCTCAGCTGTTTACAGGCCTCATCCTCTTCCTCTCTGGTCTGTTTACACTCCCTCCAGTCAGCTCGGGTCGGGATGTTTAGCACCGCCTCGCTGGCCAGAACCTCCCTAAACACAAATTGTTGCCAGTGTCATTTTTCTTTCTATTATCAGTCGGCTCATCAGTTTTGGAATAACCGACATAAATTAAACAAATAGCAGAAACAGGTATTAGCATAAACAGTTGATGTGCTCTGGGGACGATACACTAGTTTAATGTGAGGCTTCCACACAACCAAGAGCTGGCGATCTTTCTGCAATGACAATGAGTTCTGCCCTGAAGGTAGCAACTAGTGACTACTTCTATCAGAGCCCTGCTTCTACCAGGACCACTACTCACCTTCCAAACTGCAGAGGAAAATGTTTCTGGATGCGGTAGAAGAGTTTCTCCCCTGAGTCCAGTTCCACATAGAAGTACGGAGTCCCCGGAGGAGCAATCTGAGCGCAGGCATGTTACAGTGAGTATATCTACAAACAGCAGCATGTTCATAGCTTCTGATTCCTGATGCATTTACCTGTTTAAGGTCTGTGTGTTCAGGAATCTCCATCAGCTCCATTTGCTGCTCCTGAGCCTGGACCATGAACGCCTCCTTGATGTCTTCTGTGGCGCAGCAATCCAGTGGAACCGGGACAACCTGAACGATAGAAAAGTTGAGAACATCTGGACTGAGGTGAATGTTCGGCACCATAGAACTAAATAAAATTTAACCAAATTAAAGATCAAATGAGAAAAGGTAACGTTGGAGAAAGTCTTGTATTTTATAAAAAAAAAAAAAAAGTTGACAATGATGCAACCTTAAAAAGGCAAATTCAACAACAAAAAGTCTGACACAAAGATTTTCCAAAGATTCCTGAACCTGCTGTTCTGCATCATCATTGGACGAGATCTCATTGATCTGGAAATAAGAAGCTGGACCTGGTCCTCATGTCCGAGTTCCTACCTGCAGCTGCAGGTGCTGGCTTCTGTAGTTCCTCTCGAACAGCACACATCGATCTCCTTTGCTTTTGTAGAAGCTCCTCAGGGCCGACTTGTACTTCTCCATCTCCTCCACCACCTCTGAGCCCAGCTCCATTACAGACTGGTAGTGTCCGATGGGGAGGATCAGCATGTGGCGAGGAGTCAGAGCTCCTTTAGCCAAAGCCAGGTAACACTGCCGAAACCACCGAGTTTGAAGTAAATGTGCTACATGAATAAAATCATCACTAATCAGAAATCAGTTTGTGTGACATCGAAGGCGTGAACTCACATGTGTTCCTATGCTGATAACTAGGTGTTTCTCCACCTGAGGACTGGCCAGACAGAACCAGCAGGGACCAGAAGGCTGCGCTACAAACACACACCAAGCGTTAAACATCAGCGATACGAGTGTTTTGCTCATGTTGGTTGTGTTTCCATGCTGTTGGGGACTCACGGTGGCGGCGGGGTTGCTTGGGCCGGTCTCCATCCTGCTGCTGGTCTCCACCCCACCTGGCTCCATCTGAGTGTCTCTTCCTGCCACGGCCCCGAGAGCCCCCGCCCTGCTTCCTGCTCAAGTCGAAGAAGAACTGGTGAGCCGGCTCCTGGACAGAAGACGGGATGTGAAAAACTAGATTTTTGCAGAGTGAAATGTACCATTTAAGCATGGAAAATGGCACCGTGTGCGCCGTATACCTCCTCTGTGGCGCCGAAGGTCGCCTTCTGCGCATCCGCTTTGTCTTTTCCAGGGCGTTTGTACGGGTTCTCCGTCACGTCCTGCGGCTGCTTCACCAGCTCTGCTGGATCCATACTCTTCATGGGGATGATGTTGAAGGCATACAGATACTGCAGACAGATACTTGAGACTAAGATGCTCAGAAAACTCAACTTCTCATCATGCACAGGAGGAGGCAAACAGTAAATATTTTTCAGACTTTAAAATGAATTTCCTGTTATTTATTTGGCGATGAACATCTTAACCTCTTCTTGATGAGGTCTATTTTTTCTGCCTCCTGTCTGAAACGACAAACCCTAAAAAAATTATGTATACCTTCACAACTACAATGGCTGTACATATAATCTTGCATAATTTTTTTTATTTTTCCTAGTCCCTCTGAGACATAAAGCTGAGACATATAAGATTACTACAGAAGTGTCTGAATCAAGATATGTGTTACTGTGTCAGTACATTCACCTGGAACACAGTAGAAAACATTCCCCCTGGGAGGGCCGCATAGAAGCAACCAATGAACGTAAGTGGTTTAAGTACCAGGAACTGGTAGGAGTGCCAGAGGAAAGGCTGGAAGGCCTGCTTCAAGCCTACAGAGATGGGGTGTAGAATATTTTCTGCACACTCCCACTGCAGGATCTACACCCTTCTTGGTATCACAGGAGCAGAAAAAAAGAGAACCATTAAGTCCACCAGAGTTGGCAGAGAAAGCGCTTCTGGGTGGATTTGAGGTCTACGAAAATGGGCCAATGAGGCAAGGACACAAGTTGGGGAGAGATCAACTGCAGGTGGGTCGCCTGAGTGAGCGTGTATGATGCTGCTAGACCCAAAACACCCGATGACCTCAGGAAACATCACTGATGATGTGTCCCAACGTATCCCTGGGTAAAGATCTTCACATCGGTGAAAACCAGAGGATAACTGTCCAATCAATCTAGGTATTAGTAAAGTTTTAATAAAGCTGTAATGCAGGAGGTTATATCAGGAAACCATCAGCCAGTGATGATGATGAACACCTCTATCAATGGTCAGAGTCGGGAGAATCTAGGGATAGCCCCCACATTCACCTTAGAAACACAATGAGGATCCAGAAAGAAGTGAAGCCCAAGACAGTCTGATAGGAAGAGTGAATACTTCACTATAAAACCTCCTTCATCTACATGGAAAACCAGCAGCATCTTCATGATTCATTCCAAAGAGTCATAGGAGAACACAGTGTTTTAAGAATCAAAGCTTTGACCACAAAAAACATCAAAGTAAGACACGATTTATGATTCTGGCTGCTAGCTCCCAGAATTTGGCCCCACATTGTTGAGATAGACATCTTTGTAACCAGCAGAGTCTCTGCTCTCTTATGACACCTTTTTTGTGTGGTTTGCTTGGAGTGGAGAAACTAGCAGAAGCTCTAAAGTTCTCCTGTTTTTATTCACATATGACTGCTTAGGGTTTAAATTGTGTTTCATTTGGATACCAGTGCTTGGTAGAGTCTTCTAGCTGAGTTTTTTTCCCCTTATTTTGGTATGATACATGTTAGGGTTGCGGCTTCCTAGTGTGTGCTGCTTCTGTACTACACGCTTGCCAACAAGAAGTTAAAATTACAGATGGACCAAATTCTAAAAATGTGTTTCAAGTCTTTGTGTTCAGATTCTGAGCCTTTGGGAGTAGAGGCTGCTAATATAAACCAAACTTTTTATTTTTCATCATACAGGACATACACACCTTCTTCTTTGCAGGGTTGTTGACAGTTGCCAGGGCGATGAAGCGGCTGACATGCTGTGCATTCTCCTGGAGAATCACGTGATTCCTGAGGATGGAGGAGGCAGGATAACATAACAGGATGAGGGAATGAAGAGATGTTAAAATCAGGTGAAAATGAGACAGAGCAGGGTCTACCTGTATGGGAGGCGCTCGTAGTGAGCGCCCTCTAGTCCAGCAAAGTGGTATCGCGGTTTTAGTTTATCGGCGAGGCTGGCGATGGAGCTGCTTCCACATGACTTTGTGTCCACTTCCTGGAAATCACACAATCATCATCAGCAGGTCTGACCCAAGTGGTTTAAGATCCGTAACGAGCTCCACGTTACCGTGTTGTTTCCGAAGTGCCAAACCCCTCGAGGCCACTGTGATGTCAGCAGGATGTCGACCCCTTTGAACTTGGAGCTGCCGGTAAGTGGAGTCACAAGGGCCGTCAGGTCTTTGGATGTGAAGCAGTGGGCAGGTGCCGGTTCCTGCAGGGCCTCCTGCCCGCTGACGTAGGCAATCTGCAATCCAGACACGCCTGTAAACACACCTCGCCGACCTGGAACAAAGAGAAAAACCACCTTAAAGCTTCCTCCAGCTTTACTGAGGGAGGGGAATGAAGAAAACTGGGGTGCATCTTTGCAGCAGTTTTACCCAGATATGTGATGTTTTCAGCCAGCTCACATCCGTCAGCATTAGGGAAATGTTTTGTCGTGTCCTGGCTCGTTGCCCCCAAGACGTACGTGTGGATCGGAGCTGAAAAAATAAGAAGGTAAAGATTCTTTAAATACAGGAGCAGAAATGTGTTGCACCTTCTGTCTCTGGCCACAGGGGGCTGCAGTTGCTAAACTCTCAAGGGTCAGCAGATCTGTGTAACAAAATTAAATGTCTTAGTGTCAGTTAAATGTGAGGTGTAACCACTTGATTTGCAGCCAATAGCTGTCAATTAAATCTGTAAATTACAAAGTGGGATTAACTAGTCATGCTGACTTTTAGATGAAGAGGAGACTTAAGCTTACAGCGTCTCCAACAAGCTTCTTTTCTCTCTCCTGCAGGTATATAGTATATCAAAAAGTGATGCAACACCTGTTCATCCCAGTTTTACACTAGGATAAATATCAAACCATCATATCTCTGGTTTTATTTGGTCTACCACCTTCAAACAGATCTGG
>JBAFTB010000026.1:6293053-6304620 GCA_037177355.1 Melanotaenia trifasciata | reverse complement strand
CCAGTTTTACACTAGGATAAATATCAAACCATCATATCTCTGGTTTTATTTGGTCTACCACCTTCAAACAGATCTGGACTTTCCAGTGAAGCTGACAGCAGCTCCAGGTGATTTTGTTTTCTTATGACTGTGAAAATGTCACAATCTGATCATGATTACAGACCCCTGAAGGATAATGTTTCCACTCTCTTACACATGCACTGTATAAAACAAACTAATTTGTTTGAAAAAGTATCTGTTCACTTAAAAAATAATGTTAAAGCTGTCCAGCAAGTTGGTAAGTGGAGAAACTGTTACCCATGACCCAGATGAGAAGGATGCTCTTAACCCTGAACTGTGCTCAATAGCTGTAAGCTTCAGACAAAGATCTGACTCTCCACCCACCCTTCTGTTTCGTTTATTTTTATGACAGAAAATGAAGAGAATCCTTTCTTTTAGATATATGTTGGTGCAAACAGGTGAAAAATTTGTAATCTGTAAATTGGTCAAAATTGGTAATGTCTTCAGTGTACCAATAGAGGAAGCTTGAGTACTACCAGTGGTAACCACAGTTAACTCTAAAACTAGAGCAGGGATCACCAAATTCTGACCTTTCAGTCCAATGTCCTGCAGGTTTTCAATGTGTCACTGCTCCAACACACCTGACTCAAATTAAATTAATCCACCAACCTATGAAGTTCTGCACAGACACAGACTCGTTAATTTGAGTCATGAGTGTTTAAGCAGGGACACATTGAAAACTTGCAGGACATTGGACTGAAAGGTCAGAATTTGGTGATCCCTGAACTAGAAGAATGAGATGAACATAGAGAGAGCGCACCAGGTCATGAATTGTTGTTTTATAAACTGCTAACATAATTCCTGGTGATATTTTAAAACTTTTTAATACCTTTTTTGGCTCCAGTTGTGTACTGCTGCCACTCTGCTTCGGCCTCAGGTGTCGTTCCAAAGAACTCTCCGACACACAGCAGCAGCTGCAAGACATCAACATGTTAAAAATATTGACAGTTTGTGAGCTACTAACTTAAACCATCATGTCCGACTCACATCAAACTGTCCAGTCTTCTTTTGGATGGCCTGCACTCGACCGAACAGGGCGTTTAGTCTGCCTTCAACATCCCCACATGCCAAGCTACAAAACAGACAGTTCCATAGTTTTGTGCCTTCAAATCAATGACGCATTGTGGGACATGTTTTCACATTTCTTAGAATGAGTTTCATATAGCGCTAACCGACCTGTTATATTAAATTTGTCAAAAGTTAACGGGATAAAAACAACAACCGTTTAACCACAACGACATTTATCAAAGCAACAGACAATGTATTTATTTCGTTTAACTCACACTCTCACAGGTTGCTCCCCCATGTCTTGTCTACGTTTTCGCTCCAAGCTGAAGTGGTTTGGATTTTTGCAGCTTCAATACATCGTCCGTTTCCAATAATGGTCCGACTGAAACAAAAGCAGAACCATTTGTTTTCTGACCTACGTGCGTATGATTTATATATAAAATGTAGGGCTGTGGCAAAAATAAAAAAGTACATTTAAAAAATGGAAGATTAAATTTTATGTAATGTTTTGAAAGTACTGAAGTAAATGAGAAAATATCTAAGTCGTGAGGGTTAGCCGGATACCTTTTAGTGTGGGCATATTGGCTGCCAGGTTTGTTTATTTCAGTTAAAATAAATTGTCATGGATTTGTCACAAGAAATGCACAATAGCAACAAATGTGTTCTTTTTGTATGTTTTAAACATAGTTTTAAATATATGAAATGTTATGGGGCTTTTACCACATAAAGAGCAATCAGATAACGAAATTAAATAATTTCCTAATTTAAGAATATTGTTTTGCGCCCAGTAAAATACTATTTTCATCAATAGTTTTCTTTTGAATTGCAAGCTATGTAAGAATAATTACGAAAAAATATCAATGAGATAATACAACACAAGTGACATGTCATAAAAGTACAAATACGCAGATCATGTATAGCCTTCCAGTTTACTGTTATTGCTCAATTCTGGCAACCCACCGGCCTTTGGACGCCGCTCCTCCATCCTGGCACTTACCTTCATCCTGGTAACTCAAAAGTCCCGGACTGAAAACAGGAAGTAAGTACCCAAATCAAAAGTAAAATTCACTTTCTGTTTGATGGTCGGAGACAGTCAGAACTGCAAGAGAAGTTGAGAGCAAGAAAAAGCGACTTAAAGCCGTGAACAAAACTCCAGAACATTGCCAAACCACACAGACGCCATAAGCTTCACCTTGTCCACTAACATGGCGCCGGAGATTTTTCGTCTTTCATATAACTCGATAGCTTGCTGGATGCTAATGGTTAGCTTCGGGGCTGAGTTGCAACATCACGTTTATCTACTTGCAAAAATAATTATATCATATGTTCTTTAGTTTAGAAAGTTTATCTTTATTGCCTTATGAAATGGGTTAGTTAAGTTAAAGATTCGTGATGGCTCCATTTTGGCGTAGAGTGCAGCGGTCTTGTACATAATTCTGAAAAGAGATAAACAGGACCGCCCGCCGAACTCCATGTAAAAAATGACTAATTTAACACTTTGGTGCTTATAACTGAAAAGTAAGAGCACAAATTAAACTATTTGAAAGTAAAACCTCTTTCAAATAAACCAACCAACAAATCCGTGCACATAATGTAATATTCAGCACACATTTAATATAAATGTCAGACAACTAACTGATTGCTTTGTATCTAAGAACGATAGAGGGCGACAACGAGCAGTTTTAAGACTCTAAAGTTGGATTTTTACAGAAACAATTATTTATTACTTGGTTTATGAAAATATGTGAACATATAAAAATACTAGTTTAGAATTACTCTCAATAGATACCTGTATTGTCAATCGTTTACAGCCCCCATTACACGCTAGTATTTTTCTTTATTCTTTATAATCATTGCTTGTGAGTTAATGTGTTGGTTTATTACGTAGTTTATTTCAGAAATAAGGATTTTACACTGGTATTAATAAAGTATAATATAAATTTTTCTATGTTAACAAAACAGATGTTTTTCTCAATTTTTTCTTTAATTTATTTTATTTCCATAACAACTAAAATTTGGTAAATGACTCAGACGTCTGAGGTTCTGAGATGTAAATGTAGCTCCAATCCTGGTGTTTCATCACCTGTTGGTGTGTCAGGGATGCAGCCGTCAGTTCGGGGTGTTTTTTATTTATTTATTTTTATTTAGGACCGTGCTCCGTTTCCACTTGATTGTTCCAGAGTTAGCCTTAAGCTAATTTACATCAGCGGTCTCATGCAAAAAAGACAATTATAATACTAAAAAATATATATCAGCTGTCAGTATGAACACTCTTATTTTTTTCTTCTAGCCCAAACATTTGACAGAAGTGGCTTCTGTATTTAAGAAAATAAAATCTCAGTCATCAAAACATGGTACCCCCCCGGACACACACACACACACACATTTTGCCAGCACTAAGAGAACAAAAAGTCCAAATTCAAAGTGACTTAAGTCAGTTTTGAGTGGTTTTCAAAAACATTTTTATTTGAGATGTAAAACTTTATGAAGCTGCAGCTTTTTATATCATTTTAGTGAATTCAACTGTGTAGTAGCTTTAAAAGAAAAGACTGTCCAAAGGTTGTTTGGCAGAAAGGCACATTTCAGTTTTAGGTGGAAGCTATCTGAAGGATCCTACAGAACCAGCAGGGCCATTTACAAAATCCAGTAGACATGCAGGAACCAGGCCATTTACGACTCAAATTTGAAAAAAAAAAAAACATCTTCTCTAGAATCTTGTAATGATGGTACTGGAATATTTGTTTTGTTCCTCAGCAGGTGGAGGATGAGTTCAGCAGCAGAGGACGAAGATGCTGCGATGTTAGAAACCGTCAAGTCCGTCACGCTCACCCAGGACAGCGACGGAAGCATCATTCTTCACTGTCCTCCCAACGGTGGGTCAGCGCACAGAAAAGCCTGTTTCCACATACAAACTCCCATTTAATCCAGTACAAAGTTTTAACAACCAGACAGATTAAAGCAGGACATCTGCTGGTTTATTGATGATGAATTATCAAATATATTCGACAGCTTTTCTTAGATTTATGAAGAAAAGTTTAAATATAAGGTTTAAGTTCTGTTTAGGTTAGAATTGCATAGAAAATAAGTAAAACTATTTTTTTTTACCCCAAACTAATGCAGTGATGAGCTTTTTGTTTGTTAATCATGTCTGAAGACACAAGATGTGGTTGTAGAAAAAATGTCTGTGTTTCAGAGTTTATTGATCCCTAGAATAATTGAATATGGTTTACTGTTGACTTACATGCATCATATCAAACTCTTTCCCTTCCAAAAAAGAAAAAAAAAGTATTTAAAATGTGAATAAATACAAACAATGAACCATATCACCAAAAAGTGATACAAAACAAAAACACTGGTGTACAGTTTAATTTGGCCGCATCCAAATTTTCACAGCGTCACTTTCAGCCCCAGATTTTTACACATTTTAAACTCATAACGCCTGAATTCATTTACAATTATTTAAAAATGAAATAAACACAGGAAAATTAGGAAAAAAATAAAATAAAACAAAAGGAAAAAGACTGGAATGAAAGAAAATACAATGAAATATAATAAAAATGGATAAAAATAAATCCGTTTGATATAAATAAAGGAAATAAACAAAGGCCAGAAGAGGTTTGTCAAGGCTTGTTTTTGGATCAGTACCCAAATACTTTGATGGTTATTTAAATAACTGTCAGCTAGAATGAGATAAAAGGTTTTTATTTAAGGATGAATGGCACGTGGAAAACATGTAGAGTTGTAATGAACATTGAAACTTTTCTTTTCTCTCTCTCTTTTTTTCAGAAGTATACACGTTGCATATCTATAAAACATTGCTGAAGTAAATAATTAAATTATTAAGTCGTGGGGGTTAACTGGACACGTTTTAGTTAAACTGGGCTTGTTTATTTCAGTGAAGTTAAATAGTTATAGATTTGTGAGAAGAAATAAGCACATATTAGCAACAAATAGATGTAACAGAGCGTCAGCAATGGTTTTACTCCATGAGGAACAGCAGAGTCCAGACTGGGAATCTTTGGGCTGTGCAGGAGAAAGCTTTTCTCTGTTCTTACTGTTGTTTTATTGTGCTGGCCTGCCTGGACTAAGGATGGAAATTAGCTTAGATATAATCCTACAAATTTACATTATATTTGGATATTTTTATGCACGGCTCCTTTTTAAAAAATAAACTCAAAACGAGTACATGATGTTGCATAAGCGCATCTAAAGTGATGATTTATTTAAATGAAATGATCTAAAGTAGATATTAGTGTGTTACTTCGGTGTGGGTGGCTGCTGCCAGTCTCCCCACCGACCGTGTGACTGCCTTGTTTATTCGAATTAGATTTTTTCTAATGGATCAACATGTCTGCCTGCATCTGTTCCTCCGTCTTTCATGTTCACATCTTTACGTTCCTTGTTTAAATGCAAAGATTTGTTGGCTCTAATAGATGGCAAAGACATCACACAGAGACGGTTGTGGTTTTAAATGTACATGCAAGTCCTGTAAATAATGCTGGAACATTTCAAAGAGAAAAACACGAAAACTGCTTTCTTTTTCCGAGTTTTGTTGCTGTTCTTCACATTTTGTGATGGTTAAATGTGTATTCTTTTGTTTCCTGGACTGTTTATTTTAAGAGGTCACAAACATAGAAATGTGTGGTATTTCTGAATAAAAGCAGAGAAGTCTTTAACATCGAGTCATGATGATCCTACTCTCATGAATCATCTAAAGCTGCAGCTTTTTTCAGCTTTAAATGAATTAAAGCTCAGTTCTTCCTGGATTAATGTGAAGATAATTGTGACTTGTGTGTGTTGGTCTTTGTGAAGATCAGTCTGATGGTCTGACATGTTTAGGTTTATGTTAACAGAGGTACAAATGTGTGTGTTTGTGTGTAGACGAGGAGTCGGAGCCCCATCGGAAGAAGCTGCGACTCTCTGGAGATGGACAGTCGGACTCGGAGATTCCTCAGTTTTCCATCGTCACTTTGCCCAGTGAGCTGTTTTATGTTTCTGTCTCTAAACTGATGTGTTTAACGGATAAAAAGTTCACATTAAATGTTTTCTGATTTCCAGCTTTTTTCTGTACAGCAGAGATAAAAAAACACTAAAAAGAAGTTATGGTTTAACATTTAGTCAAACAACTACATTGAAACTCAGAAAAACAGAGAGGCAAAATGACCTCAAACAGACCTAAAGACGCAAAGGTGTTCAATGACAGGATGGTGTTCAGGACTTTAGACAGGGGTTCATGTACCTCTTGGAGTACTTGGAGACACTCCGGGAGACATGAGAAATAGAAACATAAGGGGGGAAACTTGTTATATATTTTACATCTTTATTAGAGTTTATTCTGGTTTGGATGATCAGGTGAGTCAGTTCAGGTGGTCAAGATTACTACAAACATGTAAAAATGTACATTGGAATCAAGAAATGATGGCCGAGGTCACGAACTAACCTGATTTATGCTCAAAGTAAAGTTTTTTTTATTGTTGTCAGTGTCTGAGAGCGAGAGCTTCAAGGTGACGATGACGGCCGCAGCAGATGGGGATCTCTCTGATGACTGCGTGGCCCAGATTGAGGTAGATCCTGCTCTCCTGATCAGGAATCATCTCTTTCTGCTTCTCCAGATTCATTCTGTTCTCTGGGCTTCATGCTGGAACGTTAGGGAGGTCAAAGGTCATGAGAAGAATGAACAAATCAACCTTTTTCACCACAAAACCAGAACTTACAAGCTAATAAGAAAACATGCTGTAGAGGACTGGATGTCAGCGTCCAGAAAATGGTCTGAATGTGTGTGTGTGTGTGTGTGTGTGTGTGTGTGTGTGTGTGTGTGTTGATTCTGCATCAGGAAGAAGACTCTTTGTCACCAGATCAGAAGACGGAGGTGTCGCCTGTCAGTCAGGCCTGGTTCACGACTAAAGAAGATAAAGACACGCTGACCAACAAAGGTTCACACAAACACACAACTTCACTACACACACCATTTTAGACTGCTTTTAGGTTTTAGTCCTAAAAATTATACTGGTTTTAAACATGGAATTGTACTAATTTTAGACCTGGAGTTGGACTGGTTTTAGGTCAGGAATTGTACTGGTTTTAGACCTAAAATTAGACAGGGGTTATATCTGGAATCATACTGGTTTTAGACGTGAAATTAGACTGGTTCTAAGCCTGGAAATGTACTGTTTTTAGACCTGAAAAAGCATTGATTTTGGACCACGACTTGAACCGGGTTTAGACATTGACCTGGACTGGCTTTAGATATTAAATTGGACTGGTGTTAGACTTGTAATTGAACTGGTTTTAGACATGGAGCTGGACTGGCTTGAGACCTGGAATTGAGCTGGTTTTAAACCTGTATTTAGACTGATATCAGACCTGGAATTGAACTGGTTTCAGACTGGTTTAAAGCAGGGTTTTGGACTAGTTTTAAACAGGTTTCACATCTGATTCAATATGTGGATAGTTTTATCTGGATTTGAAAATGTTTCAGGCTAATTTTAGACGTAGTTTTGAGCTTGGTAGTCTTGGATTAATTTGGACTAGTTATAGACTGGATCTGGACTTGATGTTGAATATTTTTAATGCTGACTGAATCTTAACTGAAATTTAATTTGGTGCTGGATCGGTTTTAGACTGGATTTGATTTTAGAGTTATTGGAAGTTGGTTCTTCACATTTTTTATTTTTCATGTTTTTTTTCATGTTTTTTTTTATTTTTCAACAAACATTAAACCACTTGAGTGAAAAGCCATTTGATGAACGATTATTGGTTGGATCATTATTTTTACATGAACATCTTCCACGTTTTTGTCTTACAAAATAAAAAGTTCCTTCTAAACCAAAGGAAATAATTCCTAATACATTTCTTTCTCTTCAGGTCATAAGTGGAAACAGGGAATGTGGTCTAAAGAGGAAATTGACATCCTGATGAGCAACATCGACCAATACGTGAAGGTTCGTCTCTGCGTCTCATTTCTGACTTTCTGAAGGACGGAAAGTTCAACCCTGTGTTGTGTTCAGGGCCGCGGCATCCAGGACCCCGCTGAGGTGATTTTTGAAATGTCCAAAGAGGAGAGGAAGGATTTCTATCGCTCTGTGGCATTGGGATTAAACAGGCCGCTGTTCGCCGTCTACCGGCGAGTTTTACGAATGTACGACAATCGCAACCACATCGGCAAGTAAGTTCATGAGGAAGAAAAACTGTAAACATTATGTACTGCACGGTTTTGTCAATTTCAGTCCTCATTTTTTATTTTTATATTCTTTTTCCCACGAGGTATACCCCTGAGGAGATCGAGAAGCTGAAAACGTGAGTAAAAGGTCTGATTCTTTAATGATTCGTTAAGAAAATCAACCGTCAGCTGGTTTGAATGAGTATGTGTGCTCAGGTTGAGGGAAAAACACGGGAACGATTGGGCCACGATCGGAGCAGCTCTGGGTCGCAGCGCCTCCTCCGTCAAAGACCGTTGCCGCCTGATGAAGGACACGTGTAACACAGGTGAGGAAGACTCCGAACATCAGCCTGAAACCCCAAACTTTTTCTTCTTAATTGAAGTTTTTAAATCAGGTAAATGGACCGAGGAGGAGGAGAGACGCCTCGCAGAGGTCGTGTACGAGATGGCAGGTGCGACGCCGGGGTCAGCGGTCACTGGAGGCGTTTCCTGGGCAACGGTTGCGGATCGGGTTCACACGCGCTCAGAGAAACAGTGTCGGTCAAAGTGGCTGAACTACCTGAACTGGAAACACAGCGGAGGAGCCGAGTGGGCGAAGGAGGACGACTTGAACCTGTTACGCAGGTGAAAACAAAACAACAAAAACAATAAGTGCATCAGCATGATTATCCACAGCACACACGTGTAATCAGGAATCAGGAGTTAAATTTGAATAAACTTCCATTTGCCTTTGTTTCATATGTGGTTCTACATCAACACGACCATGTTCTTGATCATAATGCAGCATTCATCATCTCACCACTGCCTTCACGGTGATCTTTGTCCATCCAAACTGTTTGTTTTATAGAGGATTTAAAAGTCATAAAACCACCAGATGTGACGACTTTACTAAATGAAATGGCTGATAAC
The DNA here is from genome assembly GCA_037177355.1 of Melanotaenia trifasciata. Lineage (NCBI taxonomy): Eukaryota > Metazoa > Chordata > Actinopteri > Atheriniformes > Melanotaeniidae > Melanotaenia > Melanotaenia trifasciata. The sequence continues at coordinate 6,295,484 of JBAFTB010000026.1, read as the reverse complement.
GCTGAACCAACCCGGATAAATTGCTTCCTTTTCTGCGTCAAGAGACAGATCTGCAAGGCTCCTGAAATGGACCAATTATCCGCGTAAACGACGGACAGGCGAAAGTCTGCGTATCCGTCTTCTGCGTTGAGCATAAATGGGCCATACAATGCTGGGTCTTCCTAATCGGCTGTGCTGCCCCAAATGCAGGTCTCAGAGGAGGCCTCCCTTTGTTCCCAGGGCTGTCCAATTCATGAACTCACAACCATCCCTTTACCAGAACATTTACCAGAACTATTGTGTATAGGCACAGTAGTATTACCACATAGTACTGACATTATTTCTATCATTGCTATCAGTACACTTGCATGGTTTACAGTCTACTTTACTGTACGATAGATTTATATTGCATATTATTTTTGTGCACATCATTATTAGTATACCACATAGCATACCATAGCACACCACACCTTATGGCATATTTTAGTTGCCTGATTTACCTATGCCCTAATTGCACAGCTAGCTTTCTTACATATTTCCTTTCTTTGTATATACTTTCACATACTGTTTTTAAATAGAGATATTAATTTATTTGCTTGTTTGTTTATATATATATATATATATATATATTGATTGTTATTATTATTATTATTATTATTACAGTATGTGAAAGTATCTTCATTTTAAAAAATAAAAATACTTCCACATACTGAGAAACTTGATAACTACTCTGTGTGCCATAAATTGCCCTTTTGGGATAAAAAAAACTTTTTTATATTGAATTTAATTAAATTCTAAGTAAACAGTTGTTTATGAAAAATATCATTCCCTGTTTGCCTGCGATGGACTGGTGACCTGTCCAGGGTGTACCCTGCCTCTCGCCTGCTAAATGCTGGGCTAGGCTCCAGCCGCCCCAAGACCCTGAATGGACGAAGCGGAATAGATAATGGATGGATCATTTACTGTTTGCTTCATGTTTTGCTTTAGTTTTTACATAAGATTGCCACTTTAGTTGTAATAATCAGTCAATAAATTCCTAAAAGCTTTATTTATTTTTAAAGACCTTATTTACATGAGTCACCTTTTTTTCAGTTTGTGCCCCTACATGGCCCCTTAATCACAAATAGACCTGCCTGTGCTTTCTTTTAATATAATTTCATTAGCTTGTAAGATGTTAGCATTAGCAAGATTAACAGTGTCATTTCTAGCTAGCTGAGATCTCCCTGCCCATTTCTAAATGGAGAAAGTGAAGATTAACTCACCAAAAGGCTCAAAGAAATTCTGCACAAATCTGATGCAGTTACTTGTTTCAGCTTCATCAATAACATCACATGTGTTTATTTTAACCCACGCCTGGAATTATTACCTCCTGTTTCAGGATATCAATACTGAGAGTGGAGGATGAGAACGAAATCAACTGGGAGGATCTGGCGTGGGGGTGGAGCAGCGTCCGGTCGCCTCAGTGGCTGCGGTCCAAGTGGTGGAGCATCAAGAGACAAGTAGCCAATCACAAAGAAATCCCTTTTAGCGGTACACACACACACACACACTCACACGTAACATACATACACATATTACACACAGTATGACTTTATTTATACATCCATAGTGAAACTCAATGTCATCACTTAAAGGGTCCAATTAATCCCAAAGGAGCTATTGATGAAAATTACTACAAATAGATGAAAACCACAAAAATTCAAACAGAATAGTTTAAAACAAAGACAAAAAGATAGAAAACATGAACAGGATGTTAACAAAGATTCTTGAAGTGAATTCAATGAGTAGAGAATTATTCAAAACTGGTAAAAAAAAAAAAAAAAAAAGATAAAGATGATCACAGAAACAAAGACGCAAACTCATAAAGATGCTAAATTAATTAAAAAATAATAAAACTAATGGATTTATTACTCAGCCTCTGCGTGTTTGTGGACAGTTCTTCTGAAGGGTCTTGAGGAGCTGATGACGTCCTCACAAACTGCATCCGTGCCTGGAAGTCCCTCCTCTTCCTCCCTTCAGATCCGACTCACCCGATTGGACGAGAGCAGCGGAAGCCCCGCCCCCAGCTCTGTGGCCGCACTGCAGATTCCCGTCCAGATCCCGCTGCAGATCACACACCTGGGTGAGACTCTCACTGCGTCTGTATGAACATCGCTGTGGAGAATCCTCCATCCTTCACCTGACGGATCTGATGGTGTTTTACTGAAAGTCTGCATTGGTTTTAGATCTGGAGTTGTACTGGTTATAGATCTGAAGTTAGACTGGTTTTAAACCTAGAGTTGGACTGGTTTTAAACCTAGAGTTAGACTGTTTTAGATCTGGAGTTAGGCTGGTTTTAGATCTGAAGTTAGACTGGTTTTAGATCTGGAGTTAGGCTGGTTTTAGATCTGAAGTTAGACTGGTTTTAGATCTGAAGTTAGACTGGTTTTAGATCTGGAGTTAGACTGGTTTT
>JBAFTB010000026.1:6274079-6292953 GCA_037177355.1 Melanotaenia trifasciata | reverse complement strand
CTGGTTTTAGATCTGAAGTTAGACTGGTTTTAGATCTGAAGTTAGACTGGTTTTAGATCTGGAGTTAGACTGGTTTTAGATCTGGAGTTGGACTGGTTTTAAACCTAGAGTTGGACTGGTTTTAAACCTAGAGTTGGACAGGTTTTAAACCTAGCGTTAGACTGGTTATAGATCTGGAGTTAGACAGGTTTTAGATTTGGAGTTAGACTGGTTATAGATCTGAAGTTAGACTGGTTTTAGATCTAGAGTTGGGCTGGTTTTGCACCTAGAGTTGGACAGGTTTTAAACCTAGAGTTAGACTGGTTATAGATCTGGAGTTAGACAGGTTTTAGATTTGGAGTTAGACTGGTTTTAGATTTGGAGTTAGACTGGTTATAGATCTGAAGTTAGACTGGTTTTAGATCTAGAGTTGGGCTGGTTTTAGATCTAGAGTTGGGCTGGGTTTAGATCTGGAGTTTGACTGGTTTCAAACCTGAGATTGAACAAATATCAGACCTTAAATTGGACTGGTTTTAGACCTGGAATCGGACTGGTATCAGACCTGGAATTGGACTTTTTAGATCCTGAATCATACTGTTTTTTTTTTTTTATCTGGAATTGGGCTGAGTTTAGACTGGTTACCAGTTGAGTTTTGAACTGGTTCTTAACAGGTTTCCGACTTTAATAGTTTTATTTGGATCTAAAAATATTTCAGACTTAGGTTAGACTCAGTTTTGAACTCAGTCATTTTGGATTTGTTTAGACCAGTTATAAACTGGATCTGGTTAGGACTTGTTATGGATCTGGTTTAAAGTCTCCAGAATCACCTCTATCATTTTAGCACTTTATCTACATTATTAAATGACCAAAAAGAGGAAGATGTTAAAAGAGAAACAGTAAAACCAGCTTGTTTCTTGGTGTCTGTTGTGCAGCTTCAGATTGTGGAGCAGCCAGCGACACCGACACCATCACTCTGAACACGGGGGCCCTGCAGACCTTCGAGATCCTACCGGTAACAGCATAGGACAACACACCACCACACATACCATCAACATCTCAAGAGGGCAGAACTGTTACAAGCTAATCCTGAACTCTGAATTAAACACCATCAGTACGTGATAATGTTGTAAATAGATGTAATCTATTCTGATTCGCTGGTATGATGAAGCTGGCACAGAAAGAATCCAAACTGAAAACCCAGTTTTGGCTCTGAGATGGTTCATTTTGGACCCTCTGTATCACAAAGACACAAAATGACCAATGAGAACACAAAAAGACAGAGAAAAGGAAAAAATCTCAGAAAAAAATAGTAAATGACCATAAAATGATTAGAAGACACAAACTTAATATTAATATATGAGAACATAATCTAACGCTCATGTGAGGAAACAGTATCTTGAGGATCTATGAGCCACTATGACTACAGAGGCTGCTACCACAGGAGCAGCCCAGATCTGGGCAGGCCGGGGTCCACATGGCAGCCATAGAGCTGCAGGGCATGACCCCCACCCCCACCCACCCAAACAAGGCAAGGCAACATTATTTGTATAGCGCAATTCAACGACATTCAAAGACAGGGCGATTCAAAGTGACACTTTGAAACATCAGAAAATAAAAAAATAATTAAAAATGAAAAACAAAAGAGAAAGTAAAAAGAAGGAACATTAGATAAAAACATGATCAAGTATAAAAATTCAAGCTTAAAAGAATCAGATGCAGATTTGGACTTTTAAATAAAAACTACTGAAATGCAGCAGAGAACAGCTGGGTCTTTAACCTGGATTTAAATAAACTGAGCGTTTCAGCTGATCTGAGGTTTACTGGGAGCCATCCCCATGGCAACGACCCTGGCATGAAGGATCCCCATGAACTGGAGTTAAAAATGTTAAAACTAGAAAATCAAATAAACCTGAGAAAAATTAGAGCGACAAGTGTGAAAGTTTAGGTAAAGGAGTTCATAAAAATTGGCCTTGGTAAAACAAACAAAAGAATAACTAAGATAAAAATAAAAACAGAATTGAAAAAGTTACAAAAATAGGTAGTTTTTAAATAAGTACAATATTAGATAATTAAATAAAATAAATAAAAATAATAAAAGAAAATGTAGGTTTTGAGCAACTTTTAATGAATCTTATGTGGCTAAATAATTAATAAAACCAGATGCCAAAAAGTGACCCAAGAGGAAAAAATTATGACAAAAATCAAAATCACTTTAACTTTATTTAACAAAAAACTGACCAAGGAGAACATTAAAATGCCCAAAAAGACAAATAATTACACACTCAGCAGAAACCAGAAAAAATTGAATAACCTAAAATTGATGCAAAATAACCTCACTGGTGGAATAATTGGTTTTAATTGGTGCTACATGGATAAAACTGGAATAAATTAAATAGATATTCCTTGTATTTGTCTGTCAGTCCTTCCACCTGCAGCCCACCAGCACCCCGGGGACCTACTACCTCCAGACGACATCTAACCAGAGCCTTCCTCTCAGCTTAGCCAATAACGGCACGGTTACCTTGACGACAGGCTCCTCACCCTCATCACACGAGCACATCATCCTTCACAGCCTGTCGGTCAGTTTCCTGCCTGTCAAACGAGCCTTTGATGTTTTTCTTAGGTGTGTTTTCACGTGTGTTTGTGGTTTCCTCCTCAGACTGACGGCCTCTGCTCTGGCGACGGCGTTATCATCCAGACAGTCTCCTCTGACCCCGCCTCCTCAGATGCCCTCGGCCAACCACAGCTTGTTGTGGAGACAAAGGGGCGGAGCCAAGATGATAGCCTTGATGCCTCGAATCTCCTGGAGGATTCAGAGAGGGTTGAAGCTCAGGAGGCAATGACAGAAGATTTTACTGACAAGGTCTGAACACCAAGCTTATGTTTTTTATTGAATCAGGATTCTGTGTTAAACATCAGATTTAACTCTGTATGTGTGTGTGTGTGTGGGTGTGTATGTATCAGGGGCTGAGCTCCCCCTCTGTTGAAGGTCCAGAGGTGCATTCTGGGATACCCTCTGGCAGCACCGTGCTGATTGTGTCTCCTACCAACATCAGCAGCACACTGACAGGTGAGGAATCTGTGACCCTGTGGAGACCTTCTGTGCTGAAACATGGATTATATTAAGTTTATTACGTCATAGCAGCAGCATGCAGGCTGTAGCTTCAGTATCAGTTTGCAGTTTAACAAGAAAAAAAGTGCATCTTCATTTAGCAAAAATTAACACCTCCTATAAATCAGCTTTGTCAGTTAATCAGCACGGTGGTGGAGGGTTGATGAGAAGGGCTTGTCCTGCAGTCATTAAGTGGCCCAAGGACTCCTCTGTGTACAAAGTATTATATAAATATATAAAATAATCTATATTTCTAACAGGATTGTCAAACTCATTTAAGTTCAGGAACCACTTACAGCGCAATGTGATGGGCTGTAAAATAGCAGCTTATTACCTATAAATGATTAAACTTCTCTTTTTGTCCAAAGAAGTACAAGAACATTATCAACGATGTGTCAAATATCATTTTGGAGAACAAACTATGAACAACTGGAAATGTCTTGAAGAAAATAAGTGCAAGTTTCAACAATATTTAGTCTGATTATCATTTACACATGCATCACTAGAAAGAGCCATTATTAGATAAATAGGTACTGAAATAAGTTAATTAAATCAATTAATAAAAATACTACTCAAAAATGCTATGCATAATATCAACACTTTAATTTTACCAGATTCTGATTTAAAATCAATTTATTCTGAGTTTTCTTATTTCCTTTTCTCTTTCTCTTCTGTCTTTTGTTTTATCCTTTCATACACTCATACACTACACTGTAAATGTCACGATTTGCAATTACATTTTTTTTACATTTTATGTATTTTGAATGCATTTCATTGGCACATTTTATTGGAATATAATTAATTTCAGTATTTATATATTTATTTCATTACAAATTAAAATCTCCATTCATTACAACATACAGATCACGTTGGCTCTGGAACTGAAAAATCCAGTATTTCATATTATGATTAAATTTTCAAGAGCTAAAAGTTAGTTTTAAATTAACATACATGTACATTTCCACATGTGTGTAGTGATCCACCTGAACTGACTCGCCTTATAATACAAACTGATTTATTATGTAAGAAAGATTAAACAAGTTCTCCCCCTGCTTTGGAAATGTTTCATATTTAAAGATAAAAATGCAACATTTACTTTTAAATTGCAGCCTTTGCATCTTCTTTTTCATTTTCACGTTTATCATATTCAACAAGTGGGCCAGATTGGACCCTCTGGTGGCCCGGCTTTGGCCCTCGGGCCATATGTTTGATACTCCTGATTTATAGAGCACTTTTAAACTAAATGTTTTAAAGTGCTTTACAAATAAACAAAAACAACAGCAATAACAATGGTACAATTAGAAGTAAGTCTAAAAGACACTATCAATAAAAATCTTATAAGACCTCTTTATAGCCATCACAGAGTCAGCTGACCTGATTTCCTTGGGCAGGTTGTTTGGCAATTGCATGAGGTCATCAGGGACAATAAGTTGGGAACCACTGATCTCAACGCCAAAAATCTAAAATCCACTTCCTGTCTGTCCTCAGATCCCATCTTGGAGAACCAGGAAGGCTCAGACTAGGGCTGGGCGATACTGCAAACTTTGGTATCGATCTGATACCAAGTAAATCCAGGGCTAGTATCGCAGATACAGACACTTTTTCTTGAAATTTCACATTTAACAATTTTGCCTTTGATCATTATTATCACATCAAACACAGTATAAAGATTATTGTCAAACATTTTTTATAAATAAACTGAATGACAAATATGAAATTTATAAATTTAAGTTTTTTTATTTGTAAATATAAAATAACATCAACATTGTAACAAAATAAGAAAACTGCTCTCTTGATAAATTCCCTTTTATCACACAATTGTTTGAGAAAAATAAATTCAAGAGTGTAAATTAGCTTAACAAAAGCAAAACCTACTATTGGTTGGCTCTCATTCATTCGCACTCTGTAAGAAAAATATTGATCTCATCAGGCCGGAATTGATCGATAGCGATACTAGCCCTGGTATAGATAATATTGATGTTTGGATCAATCCGCCCGACCCTAGCTCGGACCGAGCTGGAGGACCACAGGACGCTGCTGCCGTCTCAGAGTTGAACTGAGTCTTGACGCCTGTTTTCAAAGCAGGACATGAGCATCATGTAAACAGACTCTGAGGGTCCCTGGAAATGAAACAGGAGTGTGAACCAGGTCCTTACACGGTGCCAAAGAGACTGGACAGGCTGTGACTGAGCTCACCTGTCCCTGTTCACAAAGACTCAATAAAGATGGACGTGTCGCTGCTTCCTCTTCCTGCCGAAGGTGAAGCCAGGCTGGAGGAATGTGCTCAACTAAAGCCGTTTTTATTTACAGCCAGACATGATTCTGTACACATGAAGAGGAACCTCAGACTGAATGACAGGTGAAAATAATAACTATTTAAATCTTTTTTCACTTTAAATTAAAGGATCATGAAGTTGTGTGAAAGCTCAAGTTGTTATTTTTTTGGGGGGGTGGGGGTGGGGGGGTAAATTTTCATTACCATAAACACGGTTTAGACTATCATTTATCAGACTTCCCACCTCATAACACATATTTAGCAATTCACTGCTTTCAGACGTCTAAAAAAACATTTAAAAGTAAAAGAATTCAGACCTTATTTACTTTTAATATTAAATTACTGATTTTTAGTCCAATTTTAGACTAATTAAAAACATGCTAAACAAGCCACATACTAGGGCTGGGCAATGTATCGAGATTTTCAAATATATTGAGACTTTATCAGACACAATATAGAAGGAGGGAATATCGTTTATATCGAAATAGTTTGTTTTGAGTTAAAATGAATATTTTCTTTTGCATTTTGCACAGCTGTAGTTTTGTTATGGTCATTGAAAAGTACTTTTTAATTTATTTTGTTTTAGGAGCATTTAATTTAATATAAAATTACTTCATTTCAGTCAGCTGTTTTAATGCACATGTGCTGCTGAACCTTAATAATAGTATATTTAGCACTAAAGGCTGTAAATTAGAATTGTCTCTTTGGTTACTTGACCAAAAAATAAATAAAATATCTAGATATATATCGTATATCGTGATTCAGGTAAAAAATATTGAGATATAAGATTTGGTTCATATCGCCCAGCCCTAACACATACTATCTTAATCAATAAAAACCTGCTTTCTTATTTAAATTACTTTAAAACAATTTGAATCAAAGTCAAATGAAAAGACAGTCAAGTTGTACAATTATTTATTCAATAAAACATTAAATTAGAAAAACAAAACAAACATGGCTTTGAGAGTCCTAAAATCCTGGAAAACTTTGCTCTTCATTAACTTAAAGGTTCAGTTCACCGTCGAGCTAAACTGCAGATCGTCTGCAAACAAACATCACTTCCTGTCCGAACTACGCGTCAAATCATCTTTTTATGTGTTGTTCTCAACAAGGCCAAAACCAGCAAAAACACCTCAACATGAACAACTTCTCTTTTTTCCTCCTTCACCTTCCTTCTGCTGTTAATGCTGGATTCATCCTCCACAGAAAATAGTCCAAGACGTCCAGCATTTCTGTGTTTGATAACTCAAATGAGGATGTTCTAGAAGACGGAGGAAACACAGACTGGCGTGTTGTTGGTTGTGGTCTTCGTTGACAGTTCGACCTGCAGACTGATGTCAGGTCTGTCAGTTTGATCTGGATACGGATCGATCTTGGTATGTTTCTCTGTTGTTTGGTCAAACAGGTGTGTTTTCACTAACGTGGAAGGAGTTCATGATGCTGGATTTGTTTTTAGGCCTCAAATGGTCTAAATAACCCAAATATTAGATATGTTGATTTGAGGAATGCTTTGAGACCAAATCATCAGGTAGCATACAAGTCTGCTGTGAAGCTCATTTTTAGCAGCGACCTCGGTGTGAATGTGTGGAGCTGAAACAGACATTTGCAACACATATAAATCAAGAAACTGAATTTAAAGCTACAAGTTCAGCTCACATTGACAAACAGCAGGTTAATAGTGTGAAACCTTCAATGGCAAATTGATTTGGCCTGAGATGTCGTGTGTGGAAATGGCCCTCCTCGGTGGAAAAGTTGGTCAGTTAAGTCTGTCGTTTAAATCTAAAAAAAAAAAAAGCTCTTCTCAGTTGGATGCAGTGTGGAAATTAATGAAATTCTAACAATTATTAACTGAAGCAGAGAAACACACACAGTGCTGCATGTGTCTGAAGACAGACCCCGATATGCTGCATGTGCTATTGGCTAGTTCTGAGTTTCTACAGTTTACAGTACTGAAGGGAAGACGAGACTCCACCGCCTTCCTCTCGCTTCATTCGCTGCTTTAAAATGCTCACAACATGCACCCAGTTTGAAGTAACAATCCACCTCCTGAAAACCAAGAATCACTTATGGCAAATGAGATTTCCTGACACTATTGACCCTGAATGCACCACTAACTGATTTCAGAAAATCTTTTACTCAGATTTTGTGCATCTGGGGGTGTCATCACTCATCAATGAAAGCACTTAATTGGCTGCTCCTTTCAGCTTTTAAATCCCATCTGGAGTGAATTCCTTTGGAATTTTGTGTGGAATTTAGAGGAAATTGGACGTATTTGTTAAAGTTGAAGACAACTCTTTTGGCATCTTTAAAAGCTTGGAATCTTCTTTTTTTCGATGACTTCTAAAATCCATGCGGATGTGATGACTTTTAGCTCCCTTTAACTCTCCAGCGCCCCTCTGTGGAGGCTTATGTTGTTTCTACTAAATTTTCTAACTCATTTTTTTTTATTTTAACCAGGAGAAATTGGCTTTGATTTAACTAAGCCCTTTTCTTTCATTTCCTCGTCTCAGTGGATATTTGATTCCCTACTTCCCCCTGTGATGTTAATCCCATTTGAATGAAAATTTACTGGAGTTCAAAGGAGTCAAACCGACATTAATTCAAAGTTTAAAAGAGGATATAAAGAAAACGAGCCATTTAAACCCTAAGTGACCCAATCAAAGAGCAGATTTTTCCTCCAATTGTTGCTTCATCCCATCCAACCTCGCTCCAGGATGTGTCATGATAAATGTTTATTTGCATGTAAACACAGTTGTTTATGTTGAACGTTTGTGTCCCAGCAGGCGGATTTATGGCCCCTTGCAGTACGTCATGGTTCCTGCACTGCAACCTCACGTGTTTGCGTAACACAGCAGCAGCGAGTCATCAGTGATCCTCACTGCTTTTTGGTCTCAGCATCCTCTGCAGGTTTAAGTTAGCGTGTCAAATATTGTTTTGGTCACGTGATTCTTCTTTGTTGATCCGTTAGCCCGTTGTAAGACTACCGCCTCGGCTTCCATCCGTCAAGCCTATGTCGTCCCTTCTTTCTCCTCCCTTTTCTCCTCCTCCATCATTTCCTGTCATCGAAGAAGTAGAGGTTGGCACATAGACACAGCAGCACAATGGACGCCAGCATGTAGTAGATGAGATTTCTGAATTTAGGTTCCAGGTCGCCCTGCCGGTACCAGAATATCTGAGAAAGAGAGACGAAGAACAGATGTTTCAGATGGATTCCATTCTTCTGATAATCACTGCAGGGTCCTCAGAGGAAGAAGATGATAGTTTACAAACGGTGAGAAAATGATGGCTTAGTAGCATTTTCTGGTCTTCATTTCCTGAACAACTGTGTGTTAAAGAGTTGGTATGAAAGATAAAGTGACATCAACACCATCTAACCCACCCTGCCCAAACGAGAAGCATGTGAAGACACAAACTAGTGCTGGTGTTTGGTTTGACCTTTCTCTGCTCCCGTAGAAAGAAGACGTAACTAACAGAAATCATCATGTGATTCGACAGATGGGAAAGGCTATACGAAATTAAAATGATGCAGCAATAAACTCAATCATGATGTAAATATTAAGATTTTAAATTCTAATTTTAATAAACTTTGTTATTTTTGTATTTGAGCGGTTAGATGTGCTGCTAATACTTCCTGCTGTTTATCGTTTGCAGCTTCCAGCTAAATTAATTTTACTTTTGGCTTCATCTGAACAGTTTAAAGGTCGGGTCTGTTTACATGCTCAGGATGGGGGACAGGATCAAAGTCAAGATTTAATGCAATCTGTTGTTTTTTTTTACTTAACTAGGCTATTTATTATGAATTGGCTCAAATGGATTTGTCTGTAAAGTGCTCTGAGATGACATCGTTGTGAGGTGGCGCTATACAAATAAAGCTGAATTAAACTGAAACATGATTATTCAGTCTGAATCAGTTTTAGACCAATTTTTACAAACAAAGGAAGAAAAATCACAATACAAAACTAATCAAGCGGTCATTATTTGGCTGAATGAATTAAATCACATGATAGTTTGTGAATTTTTCCAAGTAAAGTTAATTTTTATGGATTTTTCTTTTTTTTTCAACTCACATTTCATCATGTAATCCCCAAAACAAATATTAAGTAAATACAGACATATTTTCTTCTAAAGACAAAAAACAATAAGTACTTTTCCATCTTTGACTTGCTGCAGTCTAGGACACACTGACTGTGTGTATGCGTGTGTGTGTGTGTGAACATTACCAGCACTATTGTGGATCCACACGCTAACAGGATGCACACGGCAAAGAAGATGTTTAACGGCCTCGGAGGCAACGATGGGAAAACAAAAGATCCGATCACAGTCACCTGCCAAAGACACAAACATTCGTTTAAATACATCCAGATATCCTGACTTTTTAAGTCAAGTAAGTTTATAAGAACATCTATTATTTGAATAAAACTTTATTCATACAAAACAAAAAGGATTTCTTACAAGAGTTTTGCAGCTCGCTGGAGGAGGGGAAGCTGTGGTTAACTGTTTATTTAATCTTAACAGTGAAGTACAGAGCTGAAATAAAATAGCTAATATCTGTTTTAAGACTTAAAATGCTTTAATGTCACATAATTATCTGTATTTATTTAACAAGATCTTCTACAATTTTGGGGCAGTATTACTGGATAATGTTATTTTTATTCTTATTATCTTGTATTTTTGGTATATTCACACGTGTTTTGGACAGTTTTCCAAAATCCTATCGTTTTAAAAAGAAGGAACCAGTTTCTTAAAACATGAAGAATGATCTTTAAGCATCTGGTAGCTGTCAGTGAACGATGGTTGATAAAAGAACCTAAACATTTAGTTCCTGATGACTCAAAAAGTTTTTTCATTCAGGTGCCACATAAACCACAATCATGGCAGCTGAACCCCCCTCTCCCATGTAGACAGGACTTCCTGTTAGCTCAGCTGCTGTGGAAACAAACAACACCAACCAACGACAGAGACGCTGTTGTGTACTTACTAAAACCACCAGAGACGTAAATCCCCCCACTACCATGTTGATGATTCGATCCTGCAAGAAGAAGACCAGTTTAAAAACACCACCGTGGAAATTTCTTGCACACTGCTTCAGAGAAAAAGTCACCTCATGATACAGTTTATGTCCAGTCAGTGCTTGAGCCTCACAGTTACCAGTTCAGATATCTTTGTTAGATATTTACAAATTAAGCTGTAAAAAGTAGACAAAGCATAGACGACTTTTATAGGATGCTTGTTTGAATGATAATAAACACTTAGACACACTTTCTGAAAGTTCCTACCCGGGCTGAGGTCTCCCCAAACAGAGGTCTGTTGTCCAGGCCGCTGGTGCCGTATGTTCTGGTGGTGAAGTCGTCCATGGTGGGTGTCCAGCAGACACTCGCTCAGCACCGACCGGTCACGTCTCAGCAGCGCCGGCTCCTGCAAACACAGGGCCGAGGCTGCATGCTCGCTTCCAGCTGCCTCCAGCAGTGCAGAGTTGGGACGCTGTCAGCGTGGACACACTGGTGGTGACATCACGGTGGGTGGACTCTGCTGGCAGCTTTTTCAACCTGTGTGACAGAAGAAGAGCTTTTAAACTTTTACACTGTACAACAACAGTTTTCTGCACCAGTTTTTCTGTTTGTGTAAAAGTCAAGTCAAGACAAGTCTGTGGCAGCACGTTAAACGAAGCAGGTTTTTCAATCTTGCTTCAAACCTTTTTAATATAACAGACAAATTCCAATCCTTCAACAAAGCTGCAGCTAAATTATTAATACTCAGTTTTCACATAAGCAAGTTAAACCAGTTCACATCGAGAAGGAAACTGTGGAAAAACTAGAAGTTTCTGCAAATACAGAAGAGCATGATTTAGACCCAAGTCCGGTCCTCGAGAGCTACTGTCCTGCAACTTTTTAGATGCATCCCTTCTCCAACATGCCTGAATTCCCTCATCCACATGTCATTCAGCTCTGCAGAGGCCTGGTAACAAGATGTTCGTTTGCTTCAGGTGTGTTGGAGAAGGGATGCAGGATGGTAGATCTCAAGGACGAACTTGGGGACTCCTGATTTAGAGGAATAATGTTGTTATATTGGCTTTTAGAAAATCTAAGTTTCCACTCTCCACTGCGCCTTCTTATCAGAAATTGTTAGTTCATGGCAGTTTTATGTCAACTAGTCTACCTCTCTAACACTAGGGCCACATCTGAAATGTAAGAGTAAAGTCAGTTTTATGTGTAGTTTGAACTCTCCAACTGTATTTTTACTGTAGCCGTCATAACATCATTCAAGCATTATTGAGGATCATTTATGCAGCTAAAGTATCACATAGTGGAGTCAAGTAGAGCAGAAAAGGGCCTAAACCCCATGAAAGAGACCAGAAAACCCCGTGGCTATGAACAGAGCCATAAAGACAAAGTTGAGGAGGTATTTTTACTAAAGCATGTCTGGAAATGGTATTAACTTATGGAAGAGAACCCAGACTCTAATTACCTTCTACTAAAATACATGGATGAAAACAAATGGAATTTTTTCATTACTTCAAAGTTGATCATGTTTTGAACTACAGGCCCCACCATGACCTACATAATGCATTCAGTTGAAAACTTCATATGACCACATTTGACCGTTTAAACCAGGTATTTAAATGGTATTTAGCAGTAAAGATACAGATCTAGTGTCAGAGGGGGCTCATCAGTCTTTGTGCTAACCAGAGTGAAACTATCCTCGGCTGAAGTTGACGCTTCTCTCAGCCCACTGTAACCTCGAACCACTGTTTACCTTCCACGGCTCGTCTGTTAGCATTGACCAGAAGCCGCTGAGCAAACACCACTTGCTCTACTTGCACCTTCCCACCTCTCTGATCTGAGCCTCTAGCAGTTTACACCATGACTACCCATAACGCATTGCAACATAAACAATAGTAGACCCCAAATGAAAGGATTTTCTCTAATACTAAAGAGACATCTCCAGTCTGACATACAGTAGATTAATAATCTATATAAATCATAACAGAAAGGGAATTCTTTACGGCTGTATCTGTAAATTAAAGTAAAAAAGTTAAATAATGATGCACAGAAATGTGATTACTGAACTTTTTAACTCAAATACTGAGTGATCACTGTGGCTTTTCCAGTTAATAGTTAATATCCTCCGTTTGGTTAGAGGTGGTTAAACAAACCAGCAATATTACAGTTATTTTCCTGTTAGGGTTGGCTGATTCTTATCTGTCTTCTAGCTGATTGATAAATCTGATTAGTTCATTACCAATTTACAGTATAATTTAGTTAGTTTTGGTTATTTAGGAAACAAACATGAAAAAGGAAGGAAATTCTTACTGTTTTAGTACATTTTATAACAGAATAGTCAGTGAAGAGATGATTTTTGGGCGTGCAACTAACAGTTTGTTGGACTTTGATTAAGTAGCCAGTACAAAACATGATTCATGTGTTTTTACAGATTCTTAGTACAGAAGGAGAAGGAGGTTTTCCCACTGTGGCGGTCAGCTGCAGACACGACAGAAAACAGATTTAACTGCACTTCCTTCTGCTTCACTTCCTCTATCTGCAGCAGCGAAAACAAACCACAGCTGGTTCATCTGCTGAGTAAAAGGTGTTGACAGATGAACGATGAGGAAGTTCAAATCACAGACTGATCTACTAATTTCACTGATCAACCACAATGACAGCAGTCTGGTGCTCGGAGGAGGCCAGTGTAGAGTTTATTTCCTGCTGTGGACCAGTAAAGTTATTTTATGCTGTCATATACATCCCAGGCAGCCGGGCGTTGTGAAATGCTACAGAACCGTTACTGAAAATAAGCTTTCACCGTTATTCAAGCCAATCAGTAGCATGTCCTTCCAAAAGATTATTAACAGGCTACTGTTGCAGGTGTAATGAATGACCTCCAGCCAGATACTGAGTTGGCTGAAATTTATATGAATATCACCACATCCTAAAAAAAACCTGACACTTTTTAGAAAACTTGATTGTGTCATTATTACTATACACATTACATATTGTTTTTACTGAGTCAGTTTATGAAGGAGTCAGTTTAGTGTGTAATGATGAGCACTGGGCTGCCACTGATTCAGTCATACTGGTAAGTTGTTTTTATTCAGTAAAGTTTTGTTTAGTGTTTATATTATTATAAACACCAATTCGCTTCCTCTGTAATACTGAAGTTTCTTTAATATTTTCAAATAGGTAAAACTATTAGCCGTTAAAAAACAACTTTAATCTTTCAATACAACCATTAAGTATGGACTGAGTGAAGATTTTACTTTTACTTTATCCTTTTATTAATTTATTTTTACCTCTTTCCAGCTCAGCATCATAGCAAGACGAATGATGCTGTTGGGCCAGACTTTCCAAGAGTAATTTTAAAGATATAACGCTCCTCTTCATGCTTGATTTCTATTGTTTTATTTTACTATTGCTGAATTATAAATGAATGCCGAACCTGATGGGATGAACCAAGAAAAAAATCAAAACAGAGGAGAAAGATACTAAAGCAAAGCCTTAAAACCAGCTGCTACATCTGTAGAGAAACAGCCTTTATCGGAGACCAAAGTAGAGAACCATCAGGAGCACTTAAAGGAAGACAAATGAAGAAAAACACTAACAACAGCAAGTATGTGAAAGGATTACTATAACTACTGATGATTAAAACCGCAGGAAGTTTGATGATGAGTCTTGTCACAGGGACAACAATGCACCCACCCAGATTACGGCATAGGAAGGCCCTGAACCAGAGCCCCCACAGCCATGGAGTAATGGCCCCCATTCCCACTAAGCAACGGCTATCCAAGCATGAGTCGTGTTTGAGCCAGAGAACCACCCTGACCTCTGGCAGAAGCCCCGTCCGACACTCAAAAAGACCAGTCCCCCCAGACAACAATCCAGTAGACCAGTGTCCACCCAATAACCTCAGCAAAGTGCCCACAGGTGGGTGTGGCAGCGAGAGGGAGCATTCACTTTCTATAGTAAAGAAAGGGAGGGTCATTTTCACTTGCTAATAAAAACTTGCCTACATCCTTTTTTTGTTAGCACACCTGGAGGCATCAGTTTATATTTAGACACATATGCAACCAACATCTTTTTATCTTGGTTTTCTCAGAGTGAGACAACTTTTACAGGAGACAAACATTAAAAACTCTTCTTTCACTGAGTTTCAACACCCCGCAGAACCATTTTCGTAAAAGCAGCTGGCTTGTTTTCTGCTTTTCTGGGTGAGAAGGCAGCAGGAAAGGAAATAAGCCTTGTGAAGCTTTCTCAGCAGAAAATGCTCATATGGAAAAACAAGAGCCTCATTATAAGCTGAAGTAAACCTGGCCTAAAGCTACATTCCTCCACAGCCTTGTGATTCACTAGGCTTCTTAAAACGACCACACGGCTTAACTGAGATAACAAGGAAAATGTATCTGCTTCACATGTGAGCTAAGAGTAATGATACATCCTTGAGATTGGCTGTGAACTAAACACTCAGCTGTATATATATCGTTTTTTGGGGGTTTGAAGGTGGGGTAATGAGAGAACAGCTAAATCCTGAGTCTCCAAAGTTATAAAAAAAACAAAAAGCCAAGAAATCTTGTAAAATTGTTTTGTCAAAGAGCAGATATTGGAGTGCTGAGGTGTTTGAGATTTAAAAATATGTATTTAGATGTGTTTTCCAAGATTATAACCACATATGTGTGCACACAGTCAAAAAGAACCCAAATATTGATACCTGACATTGGTGATGTAAACATTTCACCTGAAGTTGGTCATATTTAAAGAGGATGAGTAAAATAAAATTCATACATGCCAGGAAGCTAAAATAAGCTGAAATTAAGTTCTAATGGAGAAATTTAGGCTAATTTCTTAATAAGTCCCATTACTGGTCTTGAGTCTTATTTTAAAATCTCTACAACATTAATTTGATCATAATTCTTAAAGAAAATCAATTAATCATTTTATAAATGTTCAAATCTGGATACATCACCTGTCAAGAAAAGTAAAAATAAAAGAAATAAATCCTAGTTTGGTTTAAATTTGGAGCATTTTCATTTATTCCTTTATGTACTAAGAGGAACAACGGTGAATATTTCTGTTCAAAACTAAAGAAAAATCACTCTAGTGACATAACAAACAAAACAGCATATGTACAGTTGAGAAATTGATTTTTCCTGTTAAATCAAAAAAACAAAACTTGTCAGTCAGGTTTCTGTCATGTGATTCAACCAATTTCTCAATCATTACTCATAAATAAACGGCTCAGTCGCACTGTTAACAGAAGTACCAGATTTACACAGAAAAACAAACGCAAATGACTTGGATAAGTGTTGAAATCAGTTTGGTATTTTACTGTAATTTGCCACTTGGTTTGAACACAGGTGGTCTTAAAAAGTAGTTATAAAGTATCTATACTTTATAGTATCTATAAATTATATAAATTTGCACCAATAGTTTTGTAAGCCATGCAAGTTAACTTACCTTAGGTTAATCTATTTTAAAAGATATTTACATGAATACGTCAAAAACACGAGTTATAATCAGCTGGCAAAGCTGAAAATGTTTATTAAGATAACAGTGAAGCTACCTTTACTTGTTAGCTAACCCGAGCTTTACCCGTTACAAGGCCAACTCAAAGCAGGCTAACTATGCTAAGCTAAACGAAAAGACGCTCCAACACCGGTCGATGAGAATCAACATATTCTCAAAAACGTAGCTGACAAGCCGCTAAGCCTCGGATTTACTTGCCTCACAGTTCCCGTGTAGACTCCGATAGAAACATAACTTCAGAGAAGCCGAGCAATAGGGTCAGAATTAAAGGGAATATAAGCCCAGCAGCGTCAGTTCAAGCTGTTAAAGGTGAGGTCACTTTCTCCTGGGCCGACCGTCGTGACGCAGGGGTGGCTCGCCAGATTCACAGGACTGATAGAAATACGCTCTTTGCATGCATCAAACTAAAGGCAAATGAAACTGACAATATGTAATTAAAACTTCTGCTGACCTAACTTAATTCATTTAAAGGTTATTTTAGCCAACAGGAACTGTGGTCATGGGCAGTAAATAAAAATTTTGAAGAACCTTAAAACAATGAACATCGATTGATCTAAGACTGCATTAAATCAGCTAATTAAATAGATAAAGCAATACGCGATAAAAAAAAAAATTAAAGAGAGGGGGGGGTGTATGGGGGGTGCGTGTAGGCTTGGGATCGAACCACCGAAGCTTTACGGTGGTCAAGTCATTTCAAGTGCGCCCGTATTCTAGACTTTACGGTAAATACACATGTACTGTGGTACGTCATAGTGGAATACTAGAGCGTGTAACGATTTCCGGTTTTTAAAATAAAATACGGGTGAATGAGAATGAAGGATAAATTAAAAATATGCCTCAGTATTATCCAGCGCAGTTTTGGGGTAATTGGGTCACATGACATGGAAGCTATTCAACTAAAATGATAATATTAACATTGAACTTAATTGAAGTGGAATCTTGAAATGTAATATAAAATAAGGTTTATGTTAATCAGATTGCATTGTGCTATGATCCTGCACTGATTTTTATTACATTTCAACACTACGCATATTTTTATTAACTTGTGGATATTAACATTTAAGCTCTATAGCTTCCAAGTCACGTGACCTAATGGGCCAAAATCAGTGCAGGATCATTATACTGGCTGGTTGACATAAACATCTTTTTTGCGCGCTAATAACCCATCTTTCGTGTTGAAAACCGGAAATTGTTACACGCTGTCTCGAGTGTGTATTTACTGTAAAGTCGATAATACGGGTGCACTTGAAATACAGACGACGCTGGCTTGACTACATGTAAACGAGAGGCAGCCGTTTTAACCGCAACTTTGGTGGAGAGGCGAGCGCCTTATCAACTTACCCAAAATAGCTAAATGGGTGCGGCAACCGCAATATTTGAGATGTAAAAATGACTATCAAGGTGATGCATAAATGTATGTTTGGTTCAGAAAATATTAACTACTTAATCAATCAAGCTCCATTTTAAAATTGGCATTATTTATAAAGCTAAAAGATATGTTTTAGAATAACAAGACCAAAAATAGTTTATTTGTTCTTATTTTCAGTCAAATTAGCTTGTTAATTTGACTGCAACACTGACTGATCATCTGTCTTTCAAATTACTTTCTGCTATAAGCATAAATCTCCTTCTGCCAGAGGCTAAGGAGAAAATTTTTTAATCATGCGGAAAAGTGTCAGAAATGAGACACAGTGAGGTCCAAACATAATCTCCCCCCTCATGTTACTGTCACATGAGGAGAGTGTGACAAATTTAAATTAATCTTATCAAAGAAAACTAAAGTCACCATGAACAGACAAGCATGAAATATGTTCATAATAATCCTTCAGCTCAACGTAGTGAACAAAACATGAATGTTGCAATGATGGCATGAACTGTGGCTAGAAGCATGAATCTGTATTATAACATTAGAAGAGGTATTTATTTATCTGGTTTACAGTTGAAAACTAGTTTCACGCATCCTGTAAACTGAAAAACCATTTTGCATCATTACACCCTGATATGTAGTCAAATTATTTTTGTGTGTAAGTTTTTCACATATTTATATTGTTAGAATTTGAATAAAGCATAATTAATTAATAGAGGATTTAGAGATTTTAGAATATATTGGTATTTTTCTTCTTGTGGTGAGTTACCATGACCTGTAGGATATCTTAGCTTAGTATAAACTGAAGATTCAATTAAAAAAAAACAGAATTACATAAAATCACTAAAGATACTAGAACAATTTCCATATCTGACAGATATGATTTTTATTGTGGTTTTTTTGGGGGGGCTTTAAAGTTATACCAGACTTCATCGGTAAAGTAAAGCTAGTATCATTAACCGTAATTTTATCAAGTGACCAGCAGGTGGTAACTAGTTCATGTCTTTTTTTGATAGATCGTCATGTTTTTTTTCAGACTCATGGTTTGTGTTATAATAGAGTAGAACATAAAGCAGGGTTTGCTTTGAGGTGTGGCAGTAATGACATGGAAAGGCTGCTACACATAGTGCTTAGTTTCTATGCTTCTTAGTTCAAACAGAGAATCCACCAACAATAAAGAGACATCACTCTGACTCTGAACACAAAAAGCTTGATAAACACTTCATTAAAAATCCCAGGAATGCTTACTAAAAGTTATAGCCTTTATCTTTGAGTGATTTGTGGTTTTAGTCACTTTAATTTAATTCAGCTTAGTTATTTCAATTATTCTTGAAACAAATCAACCAAAACAAATCAAACACAATCTAAGATAATACAAGAATGAAAATGAGCAGAAAGAATAAAAATCTAACATAAACTGTTCCTTTTTTTACATAATTTATCCTAAACACAAATCTGAAAATTAAAAACAAAAGCAAATAAAAAAACAACACAAAGAAACACTAAATCAAACTGGGCTAATTTGCTTAACACACACACACACACACACAAACACACACACACACACACACACACACACACACACACACACACACACACACACAAACAAAACCTTTTCCTCTTTTTGT
>JBAFTB010000026.1:6257680-6273979 GCA_037177355.1 Melanotaenia trifasciata | reverse complement strand
ACACACACACACACAAACACACACACACACACACACACACACACACACACACACACACACACACACACACACACACAAATATATATTTTCCAAAAATAAACTTAAACCATCTTTTTGAAATAAATCAGTTTGATAAACTGATTCCTTTGATGGAGACACTTTGTTCCATTAGCTGAGTTTTAAATTTGAGTTTATTAAAGTAAATTATATTTACTATCCTTAAAAAAGTAGATAAAAGTATCTATTTATATTTTATATGAAATATTAAAAATTTATAACATTAGAAAAAAATTGTAAGTTTATTATATTTAATCTTTTGTCTTTTGCTCTTTGTGTTTCTGCCATGAAGTGTATATGGATGTTTGAAATAAACAAACAAACACACAAACAAAGAAGCTGGATGGGTGGCATCATATAGCCTTAATATGACGAACTAAAGCATTTAAAACTTGTTTTTTAAGCTAATCATGAAAGAGCTGAAGTTGTTAACGCTAGGTGGCGGTTTTACAAGAAACCGTAGAAGAAGAAGAAGAGCTCACCTCAGTGGGCGGGACAAACAAACAGCGGCTGTGATGCTACAGAAGAATGTAGACATCTTTGAAAGCGACTCATCGGGCATTTTTAGTAACTTTTGTCAAAAGTCTCCGCTTAAACATGAGTTCGTTTGCGGGTCGAATGAAGGAGTATCCCTACATTTCTCTGGACCGGTTCGACAGGGAGAACCTACATGCCCGGGCATATTTCCTCTCCCACTGTCACAAAGGTAGCTAGCGGCATCAAAGCTGTGACACCGCGGCTGAACCAAACCGGTCAAACTGTCAAGCAGACCGTTCGCAGAGTTCGTTAACAAGCTTATCCGTTGTTTAATTCTCAACAGATCACATGAAAGGACTGAAAGGACCACTGCTGAAGAGGAAACTGCAGATCAGGTGAAGAGCCTGGTTAAGTTTAACCCAATGATGCTGCGGACGCAGCTCGTACTAAAATATATGAAGTGTCACCAGTAAAGTTGAGTAGGTCGAGATAGAAACTTAAAATGGTAAGTTAAACATTAAACCAAGTAAACTCAAACTTTTGACCTAAAAACATAAAAAAAGTAAATAAATATTAAAAAATAAAAGAAAATTATATATATATACAACTAAACTTTAAAACCTAAAATATTTTGAAATTTGATTTTATAAAATTTTTATTGATAAGATAAAAATGAAAAAACAAACAAAAAAATAAATAAATACATTTGTGGTACATCAGATTTTACCCCCCTTGAACTTTAGACAGTCTTGTGTTCTGTCACTGCCTCCACAGAATCCAGCTTCAGCCCCACAACTAAGCCTGCCTTTTTAATGATTTTATTCAGTCAGCGTGCGCCCCTCATGCTTCCCTAGCTGACCACAGCATACAGGAGCCCACTGGCAACCGTCGACAGATAAAACATCTGCAGCAGCTTACTGCAGATGTTAAGGAAGCCAGCCTTCGCAGGAATTAAAGCCTTGCTTGCCTCTTCCTGTAGCGATAATCTATGTTTAAAGACCAGTCCAGTTTATTGTCCAAGATGAGACCCAGATATTTGTAGGATGTGACTGTCTCAGTAGCCACATCCCCAATACAGACAGGTTGTGGAGAAGAATGCTGTTTCTGAAAGTTCAGCACCAACTCTTTAGTTTTTGAGGTATTACTGTGTAGTGTTTCCTCCCACATCACTCCATGAAGTCTCTCACCAGTTTCCTGCACTTTCCCTCCTAATTTCCTCCTGATACATGCAACGGTGGCTGTGTCTTCTGAACATTTCTGCATGTGACACAGTTCAGAGTTGTGTTGGAAGTCAGCAGTGTATAACATGAATAGGACAGGGGACACAGCCCCTGTGGGGCTCCTGTACCACTGATCTGGGTGCTGGATGTAATGTTACCTATCCTCACAAATTAGGATCAGTTATCCACTAAACAAGGTGTGGCTCCACTTCCTTGCTGGTCAATTTGTCCCACAACAAAGGAGGCTGAATGGTATTAAATGCACTTAAAAAAAAAATTCTCACAGCACAGCCCCCCCCCCCCATGCAGGTAGGAAAGAGTTTCAGTACTAAAGCAGAGCAGTGGGTCGGCAGCCTCCTGCAGTGACGGCGCCACTGCCTCTTACACAAAGAGTAAAAGTGTTGTTTCTTTATTTAATTAAATCAGTAAAAAATAGATTAAAGTCAAGACTGTAACACAACGTAGTAAAAATCGCGAGATTAAATGTAAATTAAAAGTTTATTCTATAAAATGAGCAAATCAAACTTGAACTTTAAATTTTCCTTCTTGACCAGTTTCATCACATTGTCCGAGAACTTAAACCTTTAGTTTTGTGTATTAAGTGGTGAGAAAGATTGTTTACAGGGTTGTTTACCAAAGGGATGTAGGGAGCTGTAATCAAGAACTAGAAAATGAATTAAAACTGAGCGTCCTGCTGTCTGTTTGCAGTCGTACAGTCAGGCTGTACTGCTCCTTTGTGACCAAAGAGCTGCTGTTAAACAACCCAAAGTATGCCTTCTGGGAGGAATACATCGTAAGTCATCATAATCACACTGCTGTTTTTACTTTGATTGAACAAAACCCAATTTTTCATTCCGGTAGTTTATTGGAATCTCAAGTTTCTTGTGATTAATAATCAGGTTCCTCTGGAGCTGGAGAGCCCAACTCAGATTTCCCTTGTGGATGAAGCATCTGGGGAGGTAAGTGTTTGTTTTTCCTTCCTGCACAGCTAGTTAACACTAATCTCATCCGCTTGTTTCTTTGTTTCCTGTGTCAGAAAGAAGAGATTGTGGTGACGTTGCTGCCTGCAGGTCATTGTCCCGGCTCCGTCATGTGAGTTGGATCATTCTGTAGCAGCTTTATTTTTCCGTCTGTATTTTTCCACAGGCGACAATAAACAGTATAAGTTTGCATGATTTGAGACAAACCCAAGACCTTTTTAACCCTTAAAACTCCAGCGCCCCCGGGCTCCATCTCTTCTAACGTCATCAGCGTCTCAGGAAGGGTAGTTTGTAACTGTGCAGTAAATTGTGATAGATGGCTCATCCTTTAGGTGATCTATGGAAGTTTTCCAGGTATTTATATCCAGACACAAAATGAAGTGTTTATTCAGTCTTTAAATGGTAAATCCACAATGAGTGATCCATGATACCATTATTTGTTACATTTTCTAAATAAAAAATGATCAATATCACTATTATGTTGCTAGGAGGCCTCTATTTAGAAAATGATGATGTAATCTCCTGTTTAACTTTCCACCAATCAGAGAGCTTAAATTAATGGCAATGTCCAATCAGAAGCAGCCAAAGATCAACAAGTGAGCAGAAAGTTCTGTGTGTCTGAAAAGAAGAAAAATAAAGCTCCTCTATGGCTGGAATAAAGCCAAGAAGATGTTTTTGATGCATGGTGGTGCAAAGAAGCAGCTGAGTTGGAGTTGATTTTGTGAGGATAGCAGGTAAATAGTAACATAAATAACAGGAAATGAGGAAAAAGTGTAAATATGTAAATAGTTTCTGTTGTGTGTTTGTTTTAATTCTAATATTTTTTCTCCTGAAACCCAAGACTTGAGAGAATGATGTGCAGATGAGAAAAGGCTTGGTCACTGCTGATCTGTGTGTTATTTCTACATTGTATTTTAGGTCGGACTGTATGCTGCTAAATCTATTGATACATTCATTTTACATCATTTTTGCCTCATAATCTGACAACTGAGGCTGTCCTGAATAAATCATGTCTGGATGTTGACGGGGATTGAAACATGTAGTTTTACATAAAAGAAAAGAAAAACAACAAAAAAGAAAAATAGACTAAAACTAACAAGTTAAAACAACCATGAACAGAACTAATCTGATCAATTATTATAATTTTTTAATAAACCAACCAATAAAAAATTACACACCACCCCAATCCGACATAAACAATGATCCACTCCTCCTTCATCTTTAAGAGATCTGAACATGCTTAGAAGGTTGGCATCTTTCCTCCTGCAGCAGCCACTTATAGGTCCTATGATTGATCATTAAAGGTAGAATTTGTTCATTAGTACTTTTTATATCAACTATAATCCTCAGTCGATGTTAAAGGTGCTGTTGGTTGTTTGTGTTTGTAGGTTCCTGTTTGAGGGTTGCCAGGGCAACGTATTGTACACGGGTGACTTCAGGTTGGCTGCTGGAGACGCATCCAGAATGGAGTATCTGCACTCCGGCAGCAGGTTAGTTCATCTTCTACCACAGTAGTTTCCTTGAGGACCCTCTTCATGCAAATACTAAACAGCCGGGGACGCCTGCCCCACCCCGTGCCTTGGTTTATGCTCTCATTAGTGAGATTCTTACCATAAATACTGTATTCTGGCCAAGTCCTGTCCTTTGCATTAACAATGTAGAGCCTTACTTTTTTTTTAAATGGGAACAGGTCATCTCTGGTGTTTCTCAGACAAGTTTTATTAATTAAATGATGCAGGAAGAATCAAGGTAACCAGGATAGACATGAAGTCCTCCACTACTGTAGCTCCTCCTGCTCACTGACCTCACAAAACCCCCGTACATGGATGAAAATGCAACTTGAGATTGGATGCCCTGTAAATTATTATATTTTTTACTTTTACTAAGAATACAGTTGTTAAAATATTGATTAGAAGATTTTGCTTTAACAGACTGAAAATGAACAGCGTGCAGCTTCCTGTGTTGGAAGAAGTCCGTCAACATTTATAGACTTTAAGATTCATTTATGTTGTTCAGCGGCACGTTTCAGTCACTGCTTCATGTCTCACAGGGTGAAAGATATTCAGAGCATCTATCTGGACTCCACCTTCTATGACCCACGCTTCTACCAGATCCCCACTCGGGTGAGTGTTTTTACCTAAATGTGACCTGCTGTACTGGATCACCTTTCCAATGAGGTATAAGTTTTAAAGATGGTGCTTCATGAAGGAATTATGTGTGTTTGTAGGAAGTCTGTTTGAGCGGCATCTCAGAGCTTATTGGAAACTGGATCAGTCAGAGTTCGTATCACATCGTGTGGCTCAACTGCAAAGCTGCGTACGGCTACGAGTACCTGTTCATCAACCTGGGAGATAAGTTCAACACACAGGTAAGACGTTCACAAACCTCATTCACAGGGCTTCATTTCACTCCTCCAGATCTGCTTAGAAAACGCTTCAGATTTCTCTAACCAATGATCCAGTTTTCATATTTAAATCTGAATCAAAGTAATTCAGGGATAAATTTTAAGCAAAATTTATACTTTAAACCTCATCAATCAAATTTCAGAGGAATAAGGAGGTCAAGCAGGTAAATTAAAGCACAGTTTAAGTCTGAAATATTTTTGTGGTTTAATGGTTTTTCCTGCAGATCCATGTCAACAGTCTGGCCATGTTCAAGAAGATGCCGGAGATCCTGAGTTACGTGACAACCGACCGCAAGACTCAGATACATGCCTGTCGACATCCAAAGGTTCGTTTTCTCTTCATGAGACCGGCTTGATGTAAAACGGCGCGATAGTTCATGCTCGTTAAAGGTGACAAATGTGAGTTTACATGCACATGCAGACCTAGAACTAGAATGCGTGCCGGGCTCATCTGCACGTAAACAAACATCTTGCACACTTATTTCCTCAAATACAGCATGAATGTTCATAGAATGAACAATAATAAAACAGCAGCTGTTAGCTTAGCGTAGCATCAAGAGTAGAAACAAGGGAAGGGTAGCTTGAATTCTTTGATGGCTTCATCATGATAAAAGTCCAGATTTCTAGTAGAGCAGTCGACAGCTCAGCTCTGAAGGATTCAGCCCTTTTTTTTTCCTCCATGGACCTGAACTGGGATTGAGATCTGGATTGTGTGCTGGTGGTGCCACTGAGTTGATCTGGTTTACTTGCTCGCTCTTTGCTCTGTGGAGCGATGCAATAGCATCCTGAAGAATGAGCTCCGCATCACCAAACTGACTTTTGATTGATTTCTATCTTCAGTCATATTACCTTGAGTTTTCTGTCCTTAAGATTTCACCCCTTCTGAAGTTGACTGGGAAAAACCTGCATCTTTTTCTACACTTTCTGAGCTGAATAGTTTTATAAAGCTTTTTATTGTTTCCACTGGCAGCTCTCTTATTACAACGGTGTTTCTTGTCCATCAGCAGCTGCAACAGCTCTTGAAACTCTGTAACCAGAGTAATTTATAAATCTAGACTTCATCAGCTGCTGCTTTAATCTTTCTGAGAATATTTCTTAAAGTAACAGAAAATCATTTTGTGTGTTCATGCAGGATGAAGAGTTCTTCCAAGCTAACCGGGTACCTTGTGGCTGCACAGCAGCTGATGGGACTCCTCTTCGCATCATCAGCATTAAACCGTCCACCATGTGGTTCGGAGAGAGAACCAAGAAGACCAACGTGATCATAAAGTAAGAACAGCTTCAAATGTGTCGGGAATAATTCAGCATCAGTGTTTTTTAGTGAGATAACGAATGCTAAACGTGTCTTTTTGCTGGTTTTCTAGGACAGGAGTCAGTTCATACAGAGCCTGCTTCAGCTTCCACTCCTCCTACTCTGAGGTAATTTGTTTGCATCCATATTCAGAATTATGTGTCTTTCTTTGTTTACTTGTGACTTGAGACATTTTCCTAGAAATCCAGTGGATGGATTAACCACCTGTGTTGTTTTATTTCCAGTTAATCATAAATGCTAGATAATAATCTTTCCTGACGAGGCCTTTTTTCATGCCTCCTGCCTGAAATGACATAACCAAAAGAAATAAAGTATAAATTCACAACTAAAAGGGCTGTATGTATAATCTTGGTATTTAAAAAAAACATTAAACATCATCATATTCTTCATGTGCAGATCAAAGACTTCTTGTCGTATCTCCAGCCGGTCAACATCTATCCCAGCGTCGTCCCCATCGGTCGCTCGCTGACTGAGGTCACACAGATGTGAGTGAGCTCTGACTGTAAGATGATGCACAGAAATTACATCGTGTTTAATTATGGTCTATGTCAAAATATTAAATTAAAGAAAACTCTGATTATTATTATTCTACTTTAACTGATTTTATCCAGTAAGTGCAACAAAACATGACTGAAACATCAGGTCAGTGAAGGTAACACTGTGAGAGGAACCAGAGGTTATAAAGGTATTAATGAAGATAATGACGTTGACTTTGTTTTTTCAGGTTGAGGCTGATGTGTAGGAACCAGACTCATCAGGCAGCTGTCGTTTACAAACCTCTGGGAGTCCTCAAACGCAGCAGGGTGCAGCGTCCTACTTACGGTGACACAAACACAAAAGCAGCCCTCACATAATGAGAGAAACTCTTCACAACAACACGTGTTCCTGCCTCTGTGGCTGTGATGGTTGTTTACAGATAAGCCCCAGTTCTTTCAGGTTGCAGAGATAAGCGACCGACTTTTCAGAGGAACCTTCACACACTTCCAGCGCAGGCAGAGACCTTCCTGACAACCTGGTGCTTAAAGAAATTAGAAAAAAAGAGAAAATGACAACAAAGAGAAATTAAACGGATCTGGAAAATGTTAAAATAAACCAGAAACGGGTTCAACAGCTGATCAGCTAAACTGTTTGTACAGTTCTAGCGAACAAGTCATTTTTTAAGTAGTCTTCAGGAAGAGTTCTCCAGGATCCTTGAAGGATTTTCCAAAGCTCTTCTTTGGATGTTTCTGCCTTTTCTTCCATTCTGTCCAGATGATCCCACACTGCTTCAGTAATGTTGAGGTCTGGATTCTGAGGAGGATCCCTTCCTCCATCAGACCTGTTGCCACTAATTTTCAGTCCAGTTCTTGTCATGTGGTGTAACTTAGGCTTTTTTTCCGTTAGAACGGCCACGGTTATATAACGACTGAAATAGCCACCAGCGGCCATTTTGACTGATGCATTTGAACTTCAATTAATTCCCTTTATAAGTCTACAACTAAAATAATGTTATTTATAATCAAATGTTTTACAAAACGCGGTATAAAGCAACAATTGGAGCCTCGTTGCCACAGAAACAAACAAAACCTAAACTTTAATTTGCGTAGCCAGAATATTTGTAGCAGGGATGGAGCCTGAAGGATTAGAAAACACAGACATGACAGAAGTCAGAGTTAGGCTAGAATATTTACAGTCAAACACTTTACTCACTATTTAAGCCACAGCCACACTCAGCTTTGCATCATGTGCTGCTGGTGTCAGAGTTTTTTATTTTTTTATTCAAGCTTCCCCGTCTGCTCCACCTTTGCGTTGTGCTGCAGTCCATGTTGTTCCACCTGCCTTGCTGGCTGTTTCCATTCATAAACTCCTCCGCCTGCTGCTATAGAAACCGCTTTGAGCTGTTTGAGTTTCACTGCATGAATGTGTTGTAAAATACAGCGTACTTCCACATCATCTGATCCAGAACGTCATGGAAACTAAAACTAGAACGGCTCAAAGTCCCGTGTTCTCAAAATGACCACCTGACCACAGATGACCAGACATCCTCTGTTCTTTACATACTAAATAATAAAACTAGTTTAAATGGAATTAGTTTTAGGAAAAGTCAGGGATCAGTAAGACTTTGTGATTTTATTTGACCGTTATTGAATTTACACATTTTAAAACGGTCAAAATGTTCTAGTGTGAAGACTTCTGTACGTCCTTGCAATTTTTTTTCCAATCAATGCAAATTTACTGCAACTTTGACTAATCTTCTGTGTTTCTGATCATGATGCAGAAGAAATGTGTGGCATCTGCTGTCTGACGTTAACGTGTGGCACACTTTCCCAGTGTGGTGGTTTTGCGCAACTGGTTGAGTGACAGCTTCACATAAAGAGAGTACAATTCCCGGTTCAGGTCTTTTCTGGATTTGTTCCCATTTCTTCAGGATTTTCAGATCCTGTTCATCTAGATTTAGATGTAGTTGTTTTAGTCCTATCTCTCCTATCAGACTTTTTTATCTTTGTTGTTTTACAGAGATTCAACTAAAGAAATGGGAACAAGTTGTGTCTTTGTGACAGGCTGCTGGTCACAAAGCGCTTTAAGATCCAGTTTAAACTGGTTCTTTACCCAGTTGTTTGTCATGTGTTGATACAACGCTAGAAGGCGTTATGTTATGTTTGTGCATGTGTTTATAGACGGATTCATTCCAGCTTTACGTAAATAAAGAGTTGTGAAAGACACGTAGAAAACCTGAAGGACCATTCTTCAAGAGCATTTTAAAAGATTATAAAGTCAGATTGCTGGAGAGACAAACAAAGACATGATGGTTTGTATGTATTGGATTATTTTGGCCCATTTAAATACTTTGATTTCAAGTAGTTGCTTTTTTATAACTTGATAGCCAATAACATCATACACAACTACTCCCCAAAAAATTATTAAGAATATTCAACTTTCAAGTTAAATTTACAGAAATAATAAACAGCTTGATGTTACTCTGATACTAAGTAGAATCATGTAATGGTTATTCCTTCATCTCAATTTATTGAAGCAAGAGCTTCAATTCAAAAGCATATATAATATATAAATAACTAAGGCTGGGCTTACACCAGAAGACTTTTAAAAACTACCAGCTCACATCTAAAGACCAGTGTTTAGTCTTATTTCTCAGCCTAGTTTCAGACTGAGATTTGACAAAGACTGAATCTTGTAGGGTCACAAATTACAAGACTACAACTCGATTCTTTTAGCATTTTATTGTGACATGTTGGACAGTTGATCTCAAACAGGTCTGATCTGCCCACAGTAAAGCAAACAAGGGGAGAGTTTCCCTCCAGGAGGGAATTACACATCATCATTATTAAGTGTGGTTTTAATCTCCACCAGGTGTTACACCGACTCATCAGAATCTGGAGGGATGAATGAGTTTCTATTCTTCTCTTATTTGTTAGATCATTACACTGTAACACATAAATGATCCACAGCAGACGTTTACTTCTTAATAACCATCTGCTCCTCTTTCTGGACGCTCCATCGTTTCATCACCGCTTCTTGTTCGTCTTTTTTTTTTTTACACGTCCGTTTTTGTCGGTGTTCTGTCGGGATTCTTGTTTCTGCTTTTGTCAGAGCTCATCTATTGGTTGTTGATCGTGTTTTGTCACTTTGACTTGCGATAATATCAAACATGTTTGATATTGTCGCAGATCCAGACTAGGGAAAGATTGACGTTAAACAGCTCAGATTACCAGCTCACACCTAACGACCGAGATGACGGGAAAACTCCTAAGATTTTCTAAAGACTTCCGTTTTTAGTCTGCGATCTTGAAGCCCAGCATAACTTGTCTTGTGTTATTTTGGATTTTAGCTTCATTCTGACATCGTAAAAAAACCAAATATCTGGAATGTTTAAGCTGTAAAAACCAGAGTAAAGTTTCTTCTGGATCTTTGAAGTTTACAGGTGGTTTCTGGATTTTCTAGGGACCAGGTTTGAGATGATGATGTTGAATCTTAGGGTTGCTTTGATTGATATTTACAGTTTATGTGTACATGGAATTTATTTCTGACCCAACATTCACATGTTTTGAAACCGTTATTTGATCATCATTCATGGCTTTGGTTTAGTCGTTGTAGGCTGTTTTTAGTCGCAGGTTTACATTCAGATGTTTGTTTCTGTCCAGACTCGGAGAGCGACGATGAGCTGTTCGAAGGTTTGGACCTGGCACCTGTGAGGAAGAGGACGGGGTTGAGCCTGGAGGCAAAGACTGGTATGTATTCTACAGAAATTAAAGTGAAGTTTTTCCACCAGAGATGCAGCGTGAGAAAGATTGATTCTAATGATGCTGCTCTACTTAATGAAGGTTTGCTTCAAAATGGTCTTCATTTTAGTTTATTTACTTTTTATTTTGCCTCATGTTGCCTTTTGGTCCTTAGATTTTTATTCCTCTTGGCATCTGGAAGCTTTTGAAACTGTTAAAATTTTCTTGAGGTTTGATTAAACAGCCATGGTGACATTTCTGAACTTTTAAAATGAAAGAATTCAGCTGGTTTAATTTAAAAACAAGCCAACTCTGCTGAGGTAGGCCCAGAGTTTTCATTTAAGAACAAATCATAAAACTGAGATGTTAAAAAACAAGAAAGAAAGGGTGAAGGGAGCTGCTAAAGACAATAAATGATCAAAAGAAAGACAAAGCAAAAGTTTCTGGGTTTTTACTTAAACTCAGTGCTGTGAGGGTGGTGCAGTCTGTTCCACTTCAAGCAGGCAGGGACCAGTTCAGCACCAGTTCAGCACCAGTTCAGGACAGGCATTTAAACAGGGACAGAAATGGTAGCCATCTCCTGTAAGGTTACATTATACCCACAGTAACAATAAAAAATGGCACATGTATGATCTGAAAGGGGCATCTGCAAATCCATTTTTAGATAAATTCGCCTCTTACGAGATTTTTCCAAGTTTTAAAAGCACGAAAGCGAATAAAGAGCAGAAAACTTCAATCTACAATCAGAAAAAGACTTTATACACTAAACACAGACCAGACTGGGGTTTCTTTTATAACGGTTTAATGATTAAATAAATCTTCCATGAGTTTAAAGATTTTAATGATGTAATAAGAATCAATAATCCTTCATTATTTACTGAACTCTTAATTTGCTTTTGTTTTATTGACTTTAGAGAACAGCCCTGAGAGACCTCCAGTCCCCGTTTCTTTACCTCTGCTAGAGTCCAACTCGCAGTGTGTCGCACAAAACTACTTCGACTGCACTGAGTCCAACGGTGAAGATGACGATGAGGAGGAGGAGGAGGGGGATGAAGCGGGCAAAGGGGATGGAAAAAGAGAGGAAGAAAGCAAAGAAACAGTGACTGCCTCTGTGGTTCCAAAATGGGATGATTTTTTCACCACGGAGGAGCTGACTGACAGCCAGAACAGCCAATCACAGTCCTGCTGCTCCCTCGCCCCCTCCCCCTCCAGAGCGACCGATTCGCAGACGCCCGAACTGTTCAGTGACGAAGAGGAAACTTCAAACATTGACGAAACCTTCAACCTGACCCTGTCTGCCTCTTTGTCCAATCACTCCTCGCAGAACATGGAGTCACATTTACCCGACACCTTGATCCTCCAGCCGGAGCAGAGCGGGCGGGAACGGGGTGACGTGGAAACCCGGAATGATAACGGGATCGTCCAATCAGAGACGGAGGAGCTGTCAGCTTCTCAGGCATCATCAGATTTTGATATTCCCTGCACGCCGGAGTCGAAGGCGCCGCGACCTGACGAACTCTCCCAGCTGTACAGGAAGTTGGCTTCAGGAGAGGAAGTGATCATCAGAAAAGGAAGTCAGGGTTCATGAACGGGACAAACATTAAAGCAGCCATTTCTGCTCAGTATGCTGGACGCGAGGCAACATGATGAGATACCTCAAGATTACAAGCAGACACCTGCAACGCTGTGGCAACAAAAGAGATTATTATCTATATATTTTATTATCTTCAGACATCCAATGTCTCTAAAATTAGAGGTTTTTTTCTTTTAGTTAATATGAAACTATGGCTGTATGTGATTATCTGGAACTTTTGTTATTTAAGGCTCATTATTTTGCTGCCTGCTACAGATTAACAGTTTAGTCCGTTATTAGAATATTTACTTTTACCACCTCAAGGTTTGATAAGCTAATAGCGTTGTTGGGATGAGTTTATGCAACAGCCCACTTTATATTTCCTTCAAGAGTTAATTTTTATTATTAACCGATAATTCCTAGAGGTTTACCTCAAAAGACCACAGTACGATATTACCGAGCCCTTCAAGTGGCGTTGATAGAAAAAAAGAATATTTAACTTGTGATGCATCAACAACCTGCTCCACCTCTTTTTGCTGATCTCAAATTCTACTGCAATACGATTCAGATTTAATGCAGGAGCCAGCGATCGATACGAGACGTCCCAATCCCTTCCATTCATATCTCTAGAATATCAAAATATTTACTCATTGATCATTGAAAGTATGAACTGATGCAGATCGATGTTTGTTACACATCTACTAATTTGACTTTTCTTAAACCGTTTCCATGACAGCAGTTTTTTTTTTCCCCTCGTGGTGGTTTAAAAAATGAAAAGCTGTAGCTGCATCCTTTTGATTTAGGAACTTGATACCAGCTGAAATGTATAAATCACTGAGGTACTTTTCCAACATTGGTTCCTACCTTTCTGCTGTTAAATCCAGGTGGTGATGCTGCGTATGAAGCTAAAAAAAACACTTTACATTACCTTCCCAGCGCCAAGCTTCGAGCTGCTGAACATAATGGAACATTTTATCCAAACATGGACCAAAAGCAGAGATACAACATGTTTTTTTTTTTAGATTAAAACATGGTTTTAATTTTAGATTAAATCTCCTCACACATGGCTTGAATTGTATGTACATTCATGCCCTCCATAGTTTAACATTTAGCTGTTTGCATGCTTATATTTACTGGTATGTAGGATTTATCAGCAGTTCCAGCTGATGCTGTTCATTCCTAAAGGGTTTCAGTTCATGAAGCTTAAACTTCTGAGTACTGTGTCCATCCATGAACATGTATGAATTTATGCTGCACAAAATATCAATAGTTTTTAAGTTTGTTCACCCAGAGGTCGCAAAGCTTATTCAGACTCTGCTGTAAAGTTTATCCAACCCGATTACAGCAAGTTCAATAAGTAACACGAGCTCCTCTGTAGCTACACTATAAACTCAGACGTTCCTCTCTAATTACCTCCAAACCACTCACACCTCACTTCTTCTTTTCTTTTCTTCGCACATGGACCGATGCACCTGTGTGCATCACATCCAGACTTTAAGTTGACAGTTTGTGGTTTTTTTCTTCCTGTTTGTTAATGAAAGTGGATCAACTGATTTATTTTTGTGTATCTAAGCAAAACTTTTGTTTAAGAATTTAAATTAAATGTATTTATTTTCAACTAAAGAGCATGTTTTCACTGACTGAATGTTGAAATCAACAATAGTTTGACTTGAGTTTTGAAGGGTACTATAGTTCCAGAAGGAAAATACATTATTTTCTAGAGTTAGAGGAAGAAAAACACAGTAGAATAGATTACTTTTGTTGTGTTTGTGTGTGAATGGATGCCTAACAGTTCTGAGATAAATTTAACTAATTACAATAAAACCCACAATAGATGGTGGCCTGATCAGTGTAGGAAAGACCAAAACTGTTAGTTCCACATGCGTTTGATCATCCAGTGTGCAAAAGCAACAAGCAATGCAAAGTAACATGTTTAGTTTCTTTTCTAGATGTTTATTTGTCACATGCTCTATCATACAAGTACATGCATGTAAGCTGAGTCCCGTCCAGACTGTGCAAGTATAAGTGTAAGAATAATATAACACACACACTTTCTGCGGTTGTTTTTATGTTCATGATTTTCAGCGTGTCGTCCTGCAGGCGCTCCTGATGATTGTGCTGTGTTTTCATGAAAAGCCGTAGGAGGTTTTCTGTTTCTCTACAGGTGTTGCAGCTGGTTGTCCTATTTTCTCTGTTTTCTCTGTGTTCTCTCCACTTTTAGCTTTATTTGTGTAGCGCCACTTTGCAACAGTCTCATCTCAGGGCTTTCACCCCCTGTTTCAGATCCAGCTTTTAAATCTAAATTCATAGTAAATAGTTCATAGCATTAAAGAGGAGACTTTTAAAGCTCTCATTGGCTCATTTGCTGTAAGTCCTCCAGAAGATTACCCACCATATTCAGGGTTTCACTAATGTTTTATTTTCTCAAACTCATCATTAATTACAATT
This sequence comes from Melanotaenia trifasciata, assembly GCA_037177355.1. NCBI lineage: Eukaryota > Metazoa > Chordata > Actinopteri > Atheriniformes > Melanotaeniidae > Melanotaenia > Melanotaenia trifasciata. Next base: position 6,259,291 of record JBAFTB010000026.1, on the reverse strand, counting down.
CTAGCCGGGTATTATCCACAAAAAGCTCAAGAAGAATGTTGCTTACATTTGTTTTCACAAGCAACTCCTCCAGAAAATGTTGATCCCAATGTTTTTCAAATTCAGTTTAGCTTTATTTATATTGCACCATTTCACAACAATGTCATCTCAAGGCACCTAACCCTCTACTCTAGCACCACCAAACAGACCTCACCAGGGACGGCAGCTGGAACACATATGGCCAATCCAGAGGCACGTCAGCCAGTCCCACAGCATCCAAAGCTGTGACAAACTCTGGGCGGGGCCCTGCCGCCTGGGATCTTTTTGACCACCTCTGTGACCACAGTCCCAGAGATAGAAGAGCCCAACTCCAAGTCCCCAGACTGCTTCCTCATTGGAAGACATGTTTGTGGGGTCTATGAAGTATTCACAATATCCTAAATCGAAGTCAACAGCACCCTATCTCCAGGGTACACAGTGTTGATGGTGCCCTGCTTCCCCTGAGTCCAGATGGTGGACCAGAATCTCCTTGAAGCCATCCAGAAATCGCTCACCATACTCCTCCTATGCCAGAGTATTTGACTCGGCAACCACCGAAGAAACATTCTTTTGACCTGCCGGTATCTTATCAGTTGCCTCAGGTGTCCCACAGGTTAAAAATAGGTCACCTCGTACAGCCCTACGGCATCCCTTCTCCTTCTGTGTCCACCAGCAAGGTCGGGGTTTACCGCCATGACAGACCCTGACCCCCTTACAGACTCTGCTCCAATCAGCCACCTCAACAATGAAGGGATTCGGACTTGATGACTCCAGCCTCCCTCTGGACGTGATTGAAATTCTGCCTGAGGATGGAGTTCATGTTCATTCAGACAGGAGTCCCTTATCGGAGGGAACTCCCATTTTTTTATTTACAAATGTTTCTTATTAAATATCTGATAAGTGCCAGTTACTGTGTTCACAGGTAAATTAAGGTCATTGCCCACACAGAAATGAATTTAGGAGCTTCTTTCAAATTTTTATTTTTTTATTCATTTTTTTTTTCAAACCAGCTTCCAAAGTCATTAAAATCTGAAAATACCACCATTTGTTTCTGTGTTTGCAATCTAAACGTTTCTTACCTGAACCAATGGCACCACAGCCCCATCCCTCCCACAGGCCCCTTTCTGCTCTATGCTGAAGACGGATACTGAGCCTTTCGTTCATCTTGCGTCTGTTATGTTCATAATTTGGTCTGTTTTCGGAGTCCTTGCGGATGCACACCCTGACAGAACAAATGGGGCAATCATCAGAAACCGTGGGGGCAGTGTTGAGTGGTATAGCTGACATGCAACCTGTCTGATATGTGAAACCTTTTATTCTGTTTATGAAAACATACGCCCATTTATTTATTTATTTATGTATTATTTGCATCTAGACCTCAATAGACTCCCTACCGAAAAAAGAAATTCAGGCTCAGAATCATTTCTTGCTTAGCTAAAGGTAAAGTACAGTGCATCTGGAAAGTATTCACAGCGCTTCACTTTTTCCACATTTTATTATGTTACAGCTTCATTATAAATTATATTAAATTAAGCTCTTACCTCAAAATTCTACACACAATACCTCATTATGACAAGGTGAAAAAAGTTTTTT